>CM033470.1:48573181-48806929 GCA_019447015.1 Hymenochirus boettgeri | reverse complement strand
CCTTTCACTAGATATATATAGACTGTCACTAGATAGTAATAGACTGTCATGAATATAATAGACTGTCACTAGATATATAATAGACTGTCACTAGATATATAATAGACTGTCACTAGATATATAATAGACTGTCACTAGATATATAATAGACTGTAACTAGATATATAATAGACTATCACTGGGTATATAACAGACTGTCACTAATATATATAGACTTCACTGGATATATAATAAACTGTCACTAGATATATAATAGACTGTCACGGATATATAATTACTGTCACTGGATATATAATGACTGTCACTAGATATTTTAAATTGACTGTCACTAGATATATTAATAGACTGTCACTAGAATAATAATAACTTCACTGGATAAATAGACTGTCACTAGATATATATAGACTGTCACTAGATATGTAATAGACTGTCACTGATATTATAATAGACTGTCACTAGATATTTATAAGCTTTCACTATATATATATAGACTGTCACTAGATATATAATAGACTATCACTGGGTATATAATAGACGGTCACTAGATATATAATAGACTTCCTGGATATATAATAACTGTCACTAGATATACTAATATACTGTCACTAAGATATATAACTATCACTGGTCTATATAGACTGTCACTAGATGAATATATAACCGTCATAAGCCTATCACTAATATATAATAGCCTGTAACTAGATATAGTAATAACCTGTCATAATCAACATGGATATATATAACTGTCACTAGATATTTAATAGACTGTCACTAGATATATATAATAGACTGTCACTAATATATAATAGTCTATCACTGGATATATAATAGACTGTCACTAGATATAATAGACTGTCACTGGATATATAATAAACTGTGTCGCTAGATATATAATAGACTGTCACTAGATGAATAATAACCGTCATAGACTATCACTAGATATATAATAGCCTGAACTGATATATAATGCCTGTCACTAATATTAATAATAGACTGTCACTGGATATATAGACGCTGTCACTAGATATTTAATAGACTGTCACTAGTATATAATAGACTGTCACTAGATTATAAATAGACTGATAGACTATTTAATAGACTTATCACTAGATATTTATAGACTGTCACTAGATATTAATAGACTGTACCAGATATATAAGTAGACTTCACTAGATGTATAATAGACTTCACTAGATATTTATAGATGTCAATAGATATATAATAGACTGTCGATATAGTAGACTGCCTCTAGATATAACAGACTGTCCCTATATATATCGTAGACTATCATTAGATATATCATAGACTGTTACTAGATATATCATAGACTTTTACTATATTATAATAGACTGTTACTAGATATAGTAGACTGTCAATAGATATACAGTCTGTCCCTAGATATATCATAGACTATATCACTAGATATATAATAGACTGTTACAGATATATAATATACTTTTACTAGATATATAATGACTGTCACTAGATAATAAGACGTCACTAAATATAATAGACTGCTAGATATATAATAGACTTACACTAGATATTTAATAGACTTCACTAGATAAATAATAGACTGTCACTAGAATATTTAATTAGACTGTACTAATTAGAATAACTGTCACTATATATTTAATAGACTGTCCACTAGATATTTAATAGACTGTCACTAGAGATACTGTATAATGGATTGTCATTAGATATTTATAGACTGTCACTAGAGATACTGTATAATGGACTGTCATAGAATATTTAATAGACTGTCCTAGATTTTTAATAGACGGTCACTAAGGTACTGTATAATGGACTGTCACTAAGATCTTTAATAGACTGTCACTAGATATATAATAGACTGTCACTAGATATTAATAGACTGTCAACTAGATATAGTAGATAGCACTGTCACAGATATATAATAGACTGTCAGCTAGATGAATAATAGACTGTCACTAGATATATAATAGACTGTACTAAAGAAATATAATAATAGACTGTCATAGATGAATAATAAACCATCATAGACTAATCACTAGATATAATAATAGCCTGTAACTATAACTAAAAGAAAAATATTAGCACTCAAGATAACGGCCTGTACTTGGGCGAAACGCGTCGATAGACGTGCAATAAATATTGCAACTTTGAAGACACCCTGGAGTCTCCTTTTTCTTTATTTATGGTGTACGTATGTTGGTTAAGGAAGCACCCGGGCAGTTGATTTAATGGATTTTAGGAGTGCCGCTCTACCTGGTTATTGTCTATAGCGCTTAACTAGATCATATAATAGCCTGTCACTAGATATATAATAGACTTTCGCTAGATATTATAGACTGTCACTATATATTAATAGACTGTCACTGGATATAATATAACGTCACTAGATTGTAATAGACTGTCACTAGATATATAATAACTGTCACTAGATATGTAATAG
This sequence comes from Hymenochirus boettgeri, assembly GCA_019447015.1. NCBI lineage: Eukaryota > Metazoa > Chordata > Amphibia > Anura > Pipidae > Hymenochirus > Hymenochirus boettgeri. The sequence goes on along the minus strand of CM033470.1, from coordinate 48,804,495 downwards.
ACTGTCACTGGATATATAATAGACTGTCACTAGATATGTAATAGACTGTCACTAGATATATAATAGACTGTCACTAGATATGTAATAGACTGTCACTAGATATATAATAGCCTGTCACTTGATATATAATAGACTGTCACTGGATATATAATAGACTGTCACTAGATACTTTAATAGACTGTCACTGATATATTAATAGAACTGTCACTAGATATTTAATAGTACTGTCACTAATTATAATAGCTGTCACCAGATATATAATAGCACTATCACTGGGTAGATAAAGACTGGTCACTAGATGATATAATAGCTGTCCTGGATATATAATAACTGTCACAGATATATAAGAGTACCTGTCACTGAGATTATAATGATACTGATCACTGGATATATAACAGACTGTCCCTAGATCTATAAAGACTGTCACATAGTATAGTATAAGACTGTCACTAGATATTAATAGACTACCTGTGGATTAATGCTACTAGACTTCACTAAATAATTAATACTGTCATAATTAGACGCTCTACGTAATATAGACGCTAGATGCTAGATATAACACTGTCACTATATATATATAATAGACTGTCAGCTAGGAAATATAACGATTCATAGAATATCCTGGATAAAGGTCACTATATAAGTTCACTGGATATATAATAAAACTGTTCACTAGATATATATAGACCTGTCACTAGATATATCAATAGACTGTTCCACTTATATATATAGATACTGTCACAGAATTTTTAATGACTGTCACTAGATATATATGAACTGTCACTAATATGTATTAGAAAGACTTCACTGGATATATAATAGACTGGTCACTGGAAGTTAATGACTGTCCCGATAGATATATAAATAGACTGTCACTAGATTGTAATGACTGTCACTAGATAAATAATAGCCTGTCCCCACTAGATATATAATATACTGTCACGTATATGTACTATGACTTGTCAGGATATATAATAAACTGTCCACTAGATGATATAAGACTGTCACTAATCTAAAGTAGAACTGTCCACTAGATATATATAGACTGTCACTAAGATATATACATAAAGACTGTAACTAGATATATAATACGACTACACTGGTATCCATGACTGGTCACTAGATATATAATAGTACTGTCACTGGATATATAATAAACTGTCACTAGATTATAATAGACTGTCCTAGAAGATAATAAGACTGTCACTGGATTATAAAATAGACTGTCACTAGATATTTAATAGACTGTCACTAGTATATAATAGACTGTCCACGAGATATTAATAGACTATCACTGGTATATAATAGACTGTTCACTAGATATATAATAGACTGTTCACTAGATGATTATGAAGACTGAATTACGGGAAAGATAAGCTGTCATCGATATAGTCTATATAGTACTGTCACGTAGATATTACATAGATGTCAACTGTACATAATATACGGGTTTTCACTAGTTGAGACTATCACTGGGTAATATAATAGACTGTCACTAGCAATATATATCTGGTTGTTGTTTTGTGTGACTGTCACTTGGTAATATAATAACTGTCCACTAGATATATAATATCAAAGACTGTCACTACTGATATATAATAGACTATCACGTGGATATCATAATTAGTACTGTCACTAATGAATAGATAACCGTCTAACTAGCCTAGCTAGCCTAGATATAAGATGCCTTGTAACTAGATATAGAATACCTGTCACAGATTATAATACACTGTCAACACGTGGCTAATCATAATAGACTGGTCACTAGAATAGTTAATAGACTGCTAAGTCACTATATATAGAAGATACATAGACTGTCACTAGATTATCAATATAGTCTATCACTGGATATATAATAGACTTGTCCTAGAAATATAATAAAAATAGAAAACAAATAGAAAAGAGAGAAAAAAAAAAAGAAATAGAAGAAAAATAGAACAGAAATATAGAAAAGAATAATCGGAAAATAAGAAAAATAGAAGAAACCTCGAAATAACTGTCACTGTATTATATAAAACGTGTCCGCTAGATATAATAATAGACTGTCACTAGATGGATAATAATAAACCGTCATAGACTCTCACTAGATCAATATAATACAGCCTGTAACTAGATATTAATAAGCAGAGCAGCGCTGCTGCTGTTTGTCCTGTCACTTAGATATATATAGAAGAAAGAGAGCGCCATCTTCCCCTCCCTCTCGCTCTCTCCTCCCTCCCCTCCCCCTGCCCCTCCCCCCCCTCTCACCCCCCCCTCTCCCTCCTCTCACCTCTTCCCTCCGCCCCCCTCTCCCCCCCTCTACTTGTCACTGGATATATAATACGCTGTCACTATATTTTAGATAGATAGAGACTGTCCCTAGATAATATAATAGCAACCAAAGCAAGCAGCATAAAATAGTCAGCAAAATGCCCACTCCCTCTCGCCTCCCCCTCCTCTCCTCACCTAGAAATAGACTTATCAACTAGAGTATGATCATAGACACTGATTAGATAATTTTACTAGACTTATCACTAGATTTTTAAATCTCCCTGGTCCACCTAATATTTCATAGACCTGTAAATAGATATATACAGACTGTCACTAGATGTAAATAATAAGACTTGTCACTAGATATTTAATAGATTGTCCATATATATAAAAAAAGAATATAGACGTTACTAGAATAAGCGTAGACTGGCCTCTAGATATAACAGCAGACTGTCCCTATATAGATCCGGTAGACTATCAATTAGATATATCCATAACTGTGTTTACTAATATATCATAGACTTTTTACTAGAATATATAATCGACTGTTACTAGATAATAGTATACTTCAATAGAATAATAACAGTCTGTTCCCTAGATAATAGAAATACAAAATCACATAGACTACACTAGATATATAATAGCTGTTAACTAGATATATATAGAAGAAGACTTTTAACTAGATATAGATATCGACTTAGACTGTCACTAGATAAAATATATTAATAGAATATACTGTCACGATCTATAATAACTGACTAGTATATATAATAACGTATCACTAAGAATTATAAGATATTTTAATAGACTGTTCCACTAGATAAATAATAGACCTGTCACTGATATTTAATAGAAACTGTCACTAGAATATATAATAGACTGTCACTAGATATTTAATAGACTGTGTCAACTTCTCAAGAAATTTTAATAGAGCTGTCAACCCAACTCTAGAGATTACTGTATAATGGATTGTCATTAGATATTTATATAAGACTGTCACTATGAGATACTGATAAAATGACTGTCACTAGATATTTAATTAATAGACTGTCACTAGATATTTAATTAATAGACGTCACTAGAGGTACTGTATTAAATTGGACTTTCACTCTATATTTAATATACTGTTCTACCTTGTCACTAGATTTAATAAGACTGTCACTAATTATTTAAATAGACTGTCACTCAGATATTTAATGGAACTGTGTCACTCAGATATTTAATATAGACTGGTCCCTAGATATTTAATTTTAAATAGACCTGGCACTAGAGATCCTGGATAAAAATGACTGTCACTAGATATTTAATAGACTGTGTCACTAGATATTTAATATACTGGTGTCACCAGATATTTATATAGACTGTCACTAAGATCTGTATAAAAAAAATAGACTTTCACATTTCCACTACTAGATATTAGTTAATAAGACTGTCACTCTAGAGAATAACTGGTATAAATTGGAGGACTGTCACTAGAATAATTTCATAGACTGGCACTAATATTTAAAAAAAATTAATTAGACTGTCACTCTAGAGATCTTAATAAATAGACTTTTTTTCACATCAGATATTTATAGACTTTACTATAATATTTAATAGACTGGTTACTAGAGATACTGTATAATCGATGTAGGATATACCTAGACTCGGAGAGGCCCCCTCACTGCCCAACAACTCTTAGACGACCTGACAGTAACTCTCGCATCAGACTGAGGCTCACTGGCGATTTTACATTAATCACAATTTCCCCATAACAAAGAGACAACACATCATCCATCAAAGCTATCGGTCCTGTCCTCTAATGAACAGCAGAACAACAAACGAAACCAAATGGTTCATCAGTCAGTTCCTTACGTAACGTGCTGAATGTCAATTTGCATCTTATTTGGTGAGGATCGTCTTCTTTTCATCAAAACTGTCACTAGATATTTAATAGACTGTCACTAGAGATACTGTATAATAGACTTTCACTAGATATTTAATAGACTGTTACTAGATATTTAATAGACTGTTACTAGAGATACTGTATAATAGATGTAGATATACATAGATAGGCCCCTCACTTCCCAAAAACTGCTTGAGAACTACTGACAGTAACTCTCCATCAGACTGAGTCACTGGCGATTTACATTATCAAGTCCCCATACAAAGAAGACACACATACATCCAGTCAAAGCTATCGAGTCACTGTCTATAATGAACAGCAGAAACAATGTTCATCATTCAGTTCCTTACGTGCTGAAATGTAATTGCATATTATTTTGTGAGGATCTTCTTTTTCATGTTGTTTCAATGTATGATATGGGTCCTATGGAATCTGCTATCTTGCAGATTGAACTAAATGTATCTTATAATGATTTCTGACTATTCTAGCCAGTTCACCTACACGGTAAAGCTGGGTACACACAGTAAAGATGACAATCAGTCTATCATTTTTCAAAGATCAGGGAACACACAGTCCTGAGCGTTCTCCCTATACACAGAGTATACACAGTAAAGGGAGAACGCTCGGGACTGTGTGTTTCCTACGACCGTGGCTGATTCCACTATAGGAAGACTACAGCGGCGGAGGGAAATTTTCGGCCTTTCCTGAATGGGCGCAAGGCCGACGGGACTGTTTGTGACCTGCGTGCTTTTTCGGGAAAGACGTTACACACACTGCCGATAAAGCCCCGATACCGAACTGTTTCCTTAGTGTGTATACCTAGATTCAGAGCCATTGTACCAGAACGTCGGTGGGCTCTAGTCAAAAGAAAATCTTACATGGTTTGGTGGTGAAACAGATACGTGAAGCCAAATATCACAGAATACCAGAAGCCAAAACAAACGTATAGAAATAAAATGACTGCCTTTAAGAAATCACTTTGCTTGTAATTATGGTGCCAATAAATGGGAAAAAGCCCTAGGCTGGGTACACATCTGAAGTTTCTTCATACCAACTGTCCGTTTGGCACTTCCGACCGGACAAGGGACTGTCGCGTTAAAAGTAGCTACAGCCGACAGTTCATCGCCACTATAGAGGACTGCACGAACGATCATGGCTTTCAGATGCGATTGATCTCCCATTCGTCTGATTCGGACAAACAATCGGTGGGCGATAGGTCATGGCCACACGAAGGAACCATCCAATATTTTGGCCTGATTGATCGATACACTGAAATGTTTGTCAGTCGAGCTGAAATATTGGATGGTTTGTACTCAGCTTTCGAGGACTAAACTTCTCCTTTAAGGTTATTTCAGTCTGGAAAGTTTGATTTCTTTCTTTCTACTAAACAGACCTCCCTGATTTTCATCATCTCTAGAGTAGACACTATTATTGCTATCTCTAGATATTCATAACAACATTGTAGTAGATGACTAACCTGATGAGTAAAGGAAATATTTAGTCTATATTCCATGTTTTTCTGTCTTGTAGCCCAGAAACTCTCTATTAACATGATAGGCCACTTGTCTTTCAATGTGATTACTTCACAACAATACAAAATAAAAAAAAAATTAAAAATGTTCACTGATCTAACATGGATCTAACACTGATCTATCATAGATCTAACACGGATCTAACACGGATCTAACATGGATCTAACACGGATCTAACACGGATCTAACACTGATCTAACAGAGTTCTAACACGGATCTAACACTGATTTAACACTGATCTAACATGGATCTAACACAGATCTAACACAGATCTAACACTGATCTAAAACTGATCTAACATGGATCTAACACGGATCTAACACGGACCTAACATGGATCTAACACGGATCTAACACTGATCTAAGACTATTATGACTATAACCTACACTGTATTAGTTTGGTAAAAGGGGTGTGTCAGTTTAGTGTAATCCTTCAATAAGCCACATTGGGGTGTTCGTGTTTTGCGAACCGCACGTCTGTGTATCAGATTTGATCCATTTTTGGAGCACATGCGATTACCATTTTTTGCGAATCGCGCGCACACCGATCCATTGCATTATTTTCCTATCTAATGTTTCCCATAATCAGTACTAAGGGATAGAATAAGCATCCGATATTCTGTCTGGCTAAGCAAGTACAACAGTATAGTCATTTTGTTTATACAGCCCCTCATTCTGTTTGCTTTACATATAGCAGGGACTTCAAACCTCCAGAAGTTCGGAAACTGCCACCAGAAGCAAGGCATGCTGGGAGTTGCAGAGGCGCTGGTTTGACATCTCTAATATAGAGCATTGAAACAATTAGCTTTGGATTCAAGGACATATAGGGGCATATTTATAAAAAATCGAAAATAGCGCAAAAAATTACTGCAGCACATCGTGGCCGCGAAAATAGCGCTATCACTGTATTTATAATGGCGAGCGCCATTGCCGCGATGTGTTGCAGTTTTTAATGCTTGGTTTGCATGCTTTACATTAACCAATCAGATTTCAGAACTTTCCAGTAATCTGATTGGTTAATGTAAAGCATGCAAACCAAGCATTAAAAAATTGACCAATCAGAAATGAATTAGGGGTTTCAGCAAACCTATATAAAGAGGTGCACTCCGCTGCGGAACTCAGATGCCATCGCAGCAGTAGAGGCTGAAGAAAGAAGCGGTTGGCAACATCGGCTCCGCTGAGGCCGCGGTGCCAGCGGGCTCACTGGCGGCCACGTGAGTCTGCCTGGCATCGGCGACCTGAGTGGTGTTTGTGTCGCCAGCCCGAAGACGTCGCGTCGGATCAAGACACCGGCAACATCGGCCTCGTTGAGGTCTCCGGCACCCGCCGGGGGTACCCCTGGCGGCCGCAGGGGTACCTCTCGGGTGTCGGCGGCCTCGGCGGAGCTGGTGTTGCCGGGACTGGAAGAAAGAGGACGCCGCCCAAGGGCTCTTTTAAGAGCCGCACACGGGGGGTGACCCCGCCAAATGCACTTGTAAGTGCCGCCAAAGGCCCTGATAGGGCCGGGGAGGGGGGTCCCGGTTCGGGCTGCGGGACCCCTTAAGCCCCAAAAGGCCCTTCTCAGGGCCCCACTGGAGGGTGCCTCCACCCCTCCCAGCGGCTCCCTCCCTTCCCCTCCCCGGGAGCGGCCGGGGGGCTTGGAGGGGTTGCTGGGGTTGGGGTGCGTGGCGGGTGGTCGCGACCACCTGCTGCGGCCCCTTCCCGGCAGCCCCTCCTAGCTGCTGGGAAGCGGCCGCCGCCTCGGGGGGTTGTGGGCGGGGTGGGCGTGCCTCCCAGGGCGGGTGCGACCACCCGCCGCGGGTTACCTGCCCATCCCTGCCGCGGGAGGCTAGATCGGCTGTTTTCGCCACCTAAGGTGGTACACATACCGCCGCTTTCTAAATAGAAGCGGCGGTAACAGTAAGTATACGCCGCGAAGGGTTAACGCTTCGTTAACTTTTCGCGGCTGTTTTTCGGACATTTATAAATCGCGTTAAACGCGATTTATGCGTTAATGCCAGTGAAAACGGCCGCGAAAAACGTAACGAAGCTTTATAAATATGCCCTATAGTTTTCCTTTGTATAATACTTTAGGAATAGCTTGGATCAAGCCCAATAACATTGGAACTGTATACAGTATTTTCACACTTTCCAGTTAATAAATAAATTAGTTGAAGCTTTTCTCTACTGTTTATTTATATTTTCGAAGGACAACATTTCTTTACAAATCAATACCATGTAACACACAACACTATACGAGACCATACTGGAAAAATCACTCCAAAATGCTCTTTCTTCCTTGGTGTGATGTCATGTTCCTTATTTGTGATGTCATATTTTCACAAACACTTGTTCTGCTCACTTAGGCTGGGCACACACCAGCAGATATTTCCGGCCGAGCGATAGTGCTGTGAATCTGTCGGTAGGCCGGAATATTTGATGGTGGGTGGTGGCCTGCCGTGACTGAACTCGGTCGCCAATTCGTCTCAATTGGACAAACAGGTGATTGGTTCGCCAATCATGTGGTTCCCTATGGGACCGCACAATCGATCTAGCGCACTGTCAGCCATGGCCACTATTGCTGCGACCAACAGTCATTTGTCCAGCCGAGCGCTCGCTTGGAAATAGCCCCATGTGTACCCAGCCTTAGCTGCGAGAAGCAAAACACCAAAACATAAATACTGTAGGGTCCAAGTTCTCAGCCTTTAATGTAGTTATGCAAGATTTATTTCCCACTGTGAAATGTATTTTGAGTGGGTAAAACATCTGCTAGTTTGTTAAACATCAAGTCAATATCTATAGTTTTCTTTTTTTTGGTTTGGATCTTCTCCCCCTTTTGAGCACTTAGAATGTCCCAGAGAGACGTCCATTCTCTCTCGCACATAGAGAAGGGATCCTGATTACCAATAACCTCAGAACATTCCCTGACTTACTAACATGACCATTCACTTACTGAAGGACCATATGAACATACTGTTGACTGCCTGTTTTATATTATTTAAGCAGAAGCTATTGGGCATTCACTGTAGAGTTGTTTACTTTCTGATTCATTCTATAACCTCTTGGGAAAATACCTTAAAAAACCCATGACGTGCTGATTCATCAACTTTGACTGAATCCATGAAAAGTGTTTCTGTTCCATTGTTGAAGTCTGGAATCTTATTGTTACCCAAAAATTCAGTCTCCTTGATCTTCCGCATGATGTATCAGAGCTATGGCTCTCCATTGACCCCTTAAGGCACTGAGCTGATAGCGTCTCTCTATACATCACTAATGGGCTTAGCCCATTCGAATCTGGCTGCCATTAATCCATCCTAGAGAGCTGCTATCGGCTCGGTACATTGGTTTCGGCAGTTGTGCCACCCTGTTGTTTTTCTGCCTTAAAGCTATGTTAGCCCTTGGTACATCAGGGAAAGCTCTAACTCTTGGTACATCAGTTAATGCTCTAACCCTTGGTACATCAGTTAAAGCTCTAACCCTTGGTACATCAGTTAAAGCTCTAACCCTTGGTACATCAGTTAAAGCTGTAACCCTTGGTACATCAGTTAAAGCTGTAACCCTTGGTACATCAGTTAAGCGTAACCCTTGGTACATCAGTTAAAGCTGTAACCCTTGGTAATCAGTTTAAAGCTGTAACCCTTGGTAATCAGTTAAAGCTCAACCCTTGGTACATCAGTTAAAGCTGTAACCCTTGGTAATCATTAAGCTCTAACCCTGGTACATCAGTTAAACGTGTAACCCTTGGTACATCAGTTAATGCTCTAACCCTGGGTACATCAGTTAAAGCTCTAGCCCTTGGTACATCAGTTAATGCTCTAACCCTTGGTACATCAGTTAATGCTCTAACCATTGGTACATCAGTTAATGCTCTAACCATTGGTACATCAGTTAAAGCTCTAACCCTTGGTACATCAGTTAAAGCTCTAACCCTTGGTACATCAGTTAATGCTCTAACCCTGGTAAATCAGATTAAAGCTCTAACCCTTGGTACATCAGTTAAAGCTCTAACCCTTGTACATCATTAAAGCTTAACCCTTGGTACATCAGTTAAAGCTCGTAACCCTTGGTACAATCAGTTAAAGCTGTAACCCTTGGTACATCAGTAATGCTCTAACCCTGTGGTACATCTTAAAGCTCTAACCCTTGGTACATCAGTTAATGCTCTAACCCTTGGTACATCAGTTAAAGCTCTAACCATTGGTACATCAGTTAATGCTCTAACCCTTGGTACATCAGTTAATGCTCTAACCCTTGGTACATCAGTTAAAGCTCTAACCCTTGGTAATCAGTTAATGCTCTAACCCTTGGTACATCAGTTAATGCTCTAACCATTGGTACATCAGTTAATGCTCTAACCCTTGGTACATCAGTTAATGCTCTAACCCTTGGTACATCATTTATGCTCTAACCATTGGTACATCAGTTAAAGCTCTAACCCTTGGTACATCAGTAATTGCTCTAACCATTGGTACATCAGTTAAAGCTCTAACCTTGGCACACAGTTAAGCTCTAACCCTAGGTACATCAGTTTAAAGCTCTAACCCTTGGTACATAGTTAATGCTCAAACCTTGGTACTCAGTTAATGCTCTAACCCTTGACATTAATTCAACCCTTGGTACATCAGTTAATGCTCTAACCCTTGGTACATCAGTTAATGCTAACCCTTGGTACATCAGTTTAAAGCTCTAACCCTTGGTACATCAGTAAGCTCAACCCTTGTACATCAGTTAAAGCTCTAACCCTGGGTACATCAGTTAAAGCTCTAACCCTTGGTACATCAGTTAATGCTGTAACCCTTGGTACATCAGTTAATGCTGTAACCCTGGTACATCAGTTAATGCTCTAACCCTTGGTACATCAGTTAATGCTCTAACCCTGGGTACATCAGTTAAAGCTCTAACCCTTGGTACATCAGTTAATGCTGTAACCCGGGGCACATCAGTTAAAGCTCTAACCTGGTACATAGTTAATGCTCTACCATTGGTACATCAGTTAATGCTCTAACCCTTGGTACATCAGTTTAAGCTCTAACCCGGTAATCAGTTAAGCTCAAACCCTGGTACATCAGTTATGCTCTAACCCTTGGTACATCAGTTAATGCTCTAACCCTGGGTACATCAGTTAATGCTGTAACCCTTGGTACATCAGTTAAAGCTCTAACCCTTGGTACATCAGTTAATGCTCTAACCCTGGTACATCAGTTAATGCTCTAACCCTTGGTACATCAGTTAATGCTCTAACCCTTGGTACATCAGTTAAAGCTCTAACCCTTGGTACATCAGTTAAAGCTCTAACCCTTGGTACATCAGTTAAAGCTCTAACCCTGGGTACATCAGTTAAAGCTCTAACCCTTGGTACATCAGTTAATGCTGTAACCCTTGGTACATCAGTTAATGCTGTAACCCTTGGTACATCAGTTAATGCTCTAACCCTGGTACATCAGTTAAGCTTAACCTGGGTACATCAGTTAAAGCTCTAACCCTTGGTACATCAGTTAATGCGTAACCCGGGCACATCAGTTAAGCTCTACCCTTGGTACATCAGTTAATGCTCTAACCCTTGGTACATCAGTTAATGCTCTAACCCTTGGTACATCAGTTAAAGCTCTAACCCTTGGTACATCAGTTAAAGCTCAACCCTTGGTACATCAGTTAATGCTCTAACCCTTGGTCTCAGTTAATGCTCTAACCCTGGGTACATCAGTTAATGCGTAACCCTTGGTAAATCAGTTAAAGCTCTAACCCTTGGTACATCAATTAAAGCTCTAACCCTTGGTACATCAGTTAATGCTGTACTCCTTGGTACATCAGTTAAAGCTCTAAACCTGGTACATCAGTTAATGCTGTAACCCTTGGTACATCAGTTAAAGCTCTAACCCTGGTAATCCGTTAATGCTCTAACCCTTGGTACACTCAGTTAAAGCTCTAACCCTTGGTACATCAGTTAATGCTCTAACCATTGGTACATCAGTTAATGCTCTAACCCTTGGTGATCAGTTTAAAGCTCTAACCCTTGGTACATCAGTTAATGCTCTAACCTTGGTACATCGTTAATGCTCTAACCTTGGTACATCAGTAATGCTCTAACCCTTGGTACATCAGTTAAAGCTCTAATCCTGGTACATCAGTAAAGCTCTAACCCTTGGTACATCAGTTAATGCTCTAACCCTGGTACATCAGTTAAGCTCTAACCCTTGGTACATCAGTTAATGCTCTAACCCTTGGTACATCAGTTAATGCTCTAACCCTTGGTACATCAGTTAAAGCTCTAACCCTTGGTACATCAGTTAATGCTCTAACCATTGGTACATCAGTTAAAGCTCTAACCCTTGGTACATCAGTTAATGCTCTAACCTTGGTACATCAGTTAAAGCTTCAACCCTTGGTACATCAGTTAAGCTCAACCTTGGTAATCATAAATTCCTAACCCTAGGTACATCAGTTAAAGCTCTAACCCTTGGTACATCAGTTAATGCTCTAACCCTTGGTACATCAGTTAAAGCTCTAACCCTAGGTACATCAGTTAATGCTCTAACCCTAGGTACATCAGTTAATGCTCTAACCCTTGGTACATCAATTAATGCTCTAACCCTTGGTACATCAGTTAAAGCTCTAACCCTTGGTACATCAGTTAATGCTCTAACCCTTGGTACATCAGTACATATCTAACTGGTACATCAATTAATGCTCTAACCTTGGTACATCAGTTAAAGCTCTAACCCTAGGTACATCAGTGAATGCTCTAACCCTTGGTACATCAGTTAAAGCTCTAACCCTAGGTACATCAGTTAATGCTCTACCCTTGGTACATCAGTTAAAGCTCTAACCCTTGGTACATCAGTTAATGCTCTACAACCTTGTCATCAGTTAAAGCTCTAACCTTGGACACAGTTAAAGCTCTAACCCTAGGTACATCAGTTAATGCTCTAACCCTTGCTACATCAGTTAAAGCTCTCAACCCTTGGTACATCCGTTAATGCCAACCCTGGTACATCCGTTAAAGCTCTAACCCTAGGTACATCAGTTAATGCTCTAACCCTAGGTACATCAGTTAAAGCTCTAACCCTTGGTACATCAGTTAATGCTCTAACCCTTGGTATATCAGTTAATGTCTAACCCTTGGTACATCAGTAAAGCTCTAACCCTAGGTACATCAGTTAATGCTCTAACCTAGGTACATCAGTTAATGCTCTAACCCTTGGTACATCAATTAATGTCTCTAACCCTGGTACATCAGTTAAGCTCTAACCCTTGGTACATCAGTTATGCTCTAACCTTGGCAATCAGTTAATGCTCTAACCCTTGGTACATCAATTAATGCTCTAACCCTTGGTACATCAGTTAAAGCTCTAACCCTAGGTACATCAGTGAATGCTCTAACCCTTGGTACATCAGTTAAAGCTCTAACCCTAGGTACATCAGTTAATGCTCTAACCCTTGGTACATCAGTTAAAGCTCTAACCCTTGGTACATCAGTTAATGCTCTAACCCTTGGTACATCAGTTAAAGCTCTAACCCTTGGTACATCAGTTAAAGCTCTAACCCTAGGTACATCAGTTAATGCTCTAACCCTTGCTACATCAGTTAAAGCTCTAACCCTTGGTACATCAGTTAATGCTCTAACCCTTGGTACATCCGTTAAAGCTCTAACCCTAGGTACATCAGTTAATGCTCTAACCCTAGGTACATCAGTTAAAGCTCTAACCCTTGGTACATCAGTTAATGCTCTAACCCTTGGTATATCAGTTAATGCTCTAACCCTTGGTACATGAGTTAAAGCTCTAATCATTGGTACATCAGTTAATGCTCTAACCCTTCGTACATCAGTTAATGCTCTAACCCTTGGTAAAGTCTACTAATCTTGGTAAATCAGTTAAAGCTCTAATCATTGGTACATCAGTTAAGCTCTAACATTGGTACATCAGTTAAGCTCTAACCCTTGGTACATCAGTTATGCTCAACCTTGGTACATCAGTTAAAGCTCTAACCTGGTACTCAGTAAAGCTCTAACCCTTGGTACATCAGTTAATGCTCTAAACCCTTGGTACTCAGTTAATGCTCTAACCCTTGGACCATCAGTTAAAGCTCTAACTTGGTACATCAGTTAATGCTCAACCCTTGGTACATCAGTTAATGCTCTAACCCTTGGTACATCAGTTAAAGCTCTAATCCTTGGTACATCAGTTAAAGCTCTAATCATTGGTACATCAGTTAAAGCTCTAATAATTGGTACATCAGTTAATGCTCTAACCCTGGGTACATCAGTTAATGCTCTGACTCTTGGTACATCAGTTAAAGCTCTAACCCTTGGTACATCAGTTAATGCTGTAACCCTTGGTACATCAGTTAATGCTCTAACCCTGGGTACATCAGTTAATGCTCTAACCCTAGGTACATCAGTTAATACTCTAACCCTTGGTACATCAGTTAAAGCTCTAATCATTGGTACATCAGTTAATGCTCTAACCCTAGGTACATCAGTTAATGCTCTAACCCTTGGTACATCAGTTAATGCTCTAACCCTTGGTACATCAGTTAATGCTCTAACCCTTGGTACATCAGTTAAAGCTCTTACCCTAGGTACATCAGTTAATGCTCTAACCCTGGGACATCAGTTAATGCTCTAATACTTGGTACATCAGCTAATGCTCTAATCCTTGGTACATCAGCTAATGCTCTAACCCTTGGTACATCAGTTAATGCTCTAATCCTTGGTACATCAGTTAATGCTCTAACCCTTGGTACATCAGTTTAATGCTCTAACCCTTGGTACATCAGTTAATGCTCTATCCTTGGTACATCGTTAATGCTCTAACCCTTGGAATCAGTTAAAGCTCTAAACCCTTGGTACATCGTTAATGCTCTAACCCTTGGTACATCAGTTAAGCTCTAACCCTGGTAATCAGTTAATGCTCTAAACCCTTGGTACATCAGTTAAAGCTCTAACCCTGGTACATCCAGTTAATGCTCTAACCCTTGGTAAATCAGTTAAAGCTCTAACCTGACACATAAGCTCAACCCTGGTACATCAGTTAATGCTCTAACCCTTGGTACATCAGTTAAAGCTCTAACCCTTGGTACATCAGTTAATTCTCTAACCCTAGGTACATCAGTTAAAGCTCTAACCCTTGGTACATCAGTTAATGCTCTAATCATTGGTACATCAGTTAATGCTCTAACCCTTGGTACATCAGTTAATGCTCTAACCCTTGGTACATCAGTTAATGCTCTAATCATTGGTACATCAGTTAATGCTCTAACCCTTGGTACATCAGTTAATGCTCTAACCCTTGGTACATCAGTTAAAGCTTAATCATTGGTACATCAGTTAATGCTCTAACCCTTGGTACATCAGTTAATGCTCAACCCTTGGTACTCAGTTAAAGCTCTAATCATTGGTACATCAGTTAAGCTTATCATAATTGGTACATCAGTTTAATGCTTAACCATTGGTACCTCAGTAATGCTCTAACCTGGTACATCAGTTAAAGCTCTAACCCTGGACATAAGCTTATAACCCTTGGTAATCAGTTAATGCTCTAACCCTGGTACATCAGTAATGCCTAACCTAGGTACATCAGTTAATGCTCTAAACCTTGGTACATCAGTTAAAGCTCTAATCATTGGTACATCAGTTAATGCTCTAACCCTAGGTACATCAGTTAAGCTAACCATGGTATCAGTTAATGCTCTAACCTTGGTACATTAGTTATGCTCTAACCCGGTACACAGTAAGCTACCCTAGGTACACAGTTAATGCTCTAACCCTGGTACATCAGTTAATGCTCTAACCTTGGTACATCAGTTAATGCTCTAATCCTTGGTACATCAGTTAATGCTAACCTTGTACATCAGTTAGCTCAATCCTTGGTACATCAGTTAATGCTCTAACCCTTGGTACAATCAGTTAATGCGCTAACCTTGGACATCAGTTAAGGCTAACTCCTGGTAATCAGTTAATGCTCTAACCCTTGGTACATCAGTTAAAGCTCTAACCCTTGGTACATCAGTTAATGCTCTAACCCTTGGTACATCAGTTAAAGCTCTAACCCTTGGTACATCAGTTAATGCTCTAACCCTTGGTACATCAGTTAAAGCTCTAATCATTGGTACATCAGTTAATGCTCTAACCCTGTAATCAGTTATGCTCTAACCCTTGGTACATCAGTTAATGCTCTAACCCTTGGTACAACAGTTAATGCTCTAACCCTTGGTCATCAGTTAAGCTCTTACCCTAGGTACATCAGTTAATGCTCTAACCCTGGGTACACCAGTTAAGCTCTAACCCTTGGTACATCAGTTAATGCTCAATCCTTGGTACATCAGTTAGGCTCTACCCTGGTACATCAGTTAGCTCTAATCCTTGGTACATCAGTAATGCTCTAACCCTGGTAAATCAGTAAGCTCAATCCTTGGTACATCAGTTAATGCTCTAACCCTTGGTACATCAGTTAATGCTCTAACCCTTGGTACATCAGTTAAGCTCTACCCTTGGTACATCAGTTAATGCTCTAACCTAGTACATCAGTTAATGCTCTAACCCTTGGTACATCAGTTAAAGCTCTAACCCTGGTACATCAGTAATTCTCTAACCCTAGGTACATCAGTAAGCTCTAACCCTTGGTACATCAGTTAATGCTCTAATCATTGGTACATCAGTTAATGCTCTAACCCTGGTAAATAGTTAATGCTCTAACCCTTGGTCACAGTTAATGCTCTAAATCATTGGTACATCAGTTAATGCTCTAACCCTGGTACATATAGTTAATGCTCTAACCTTGGTACATCAGTTAAAGCTCTAATCATTGGTACATCAGTTAATGCTCTAACCCTTGGTACATCAGTTAATGCTATACCCTTGGTACATCAGTTAAAGCTCTAATCATGGTACATCAGTTAAAGCTCTAATATGGTTCATCAGTTAATGTCAACAATTGGTACAATCAGTAATGCTCTAACCCTTGGTACATCAGTTAAAGCTCTAACCTGGTACATCAGTTAATGCTGTAACCTGGTACATCAGTTAATGCTCTAACCCTGGGTACATCAGTTTAATGCTCTAACCCTAGGTACATCAGTTAATGCTCTAACCCTTGGTACATCAGTTAAGCCTATCATTGGTACATCAGTTCATGCTCAACCCTAGGTACTCAGTTAATGCTCTAACCCTTGTACATCAGTTATGCTCTAACCCTTGGTACATTAGTTAATGCTCTAAACCCTTGGTACATCAGTTAAAGCTCTTACCCTGGTACAATCAGTTAATGCTCAACCCTGGGTACATCAGTAATGCTTTAACCCTTGGTACATCAGTTTAATGCTCTAATCTTGGTATCAGTATCTCTAACCATTGGAATCAGTTAATGCTCTAATCCTTGGTACATCAGTTAATGCTCTAAACCCTTGGTACATCAGTTAATGCTCTAACCCTTGGTACATCAGTTAATGCTATAATCCTTGGTACATCAGTTAATGCTCTAACCTTGGAATCAGTTAAAGCTCTAACCCTTGGTACATCAGTTAATGCTCTAACCCTGGTACATCAGTTAAGCTCTAACCCTTGGTACATCAGGTAATGCTCTAACCCTTGGTACATCAGTTAAAGCTCTAATCATGGTACATCAGTTAATGCTCTAACCCTAGGTACATCAGTTAATGCTCTAACCCTTGGTACATTAGTTAATGCTCTAACCCTTGGTACACAGTTAAGCTCTAACCCTTGGTACATCAGTTAAAGCTTTACCTAGGTACATCAGTTAATGCTCTAACCCTGGGTACACCAGTTAATGCCTCTAACCCTTGGTACATAGTAATGTCTACATGGTACATCAGTAATGCTATAACCTTGGTACATCAGTTAATGCCTAATCCCTTGGTACATCAGTTAATGCTCTACCCTTGGTACATCAGTTAATGCTCTAACCCTGGTACATCAGTTAAGCCTAAATACTGGTACACAGTTAATGCTAACCCTTGGTACATCAGTTAAAGCTCTAACCCTGGTACATCAGTTAAGCTCTAACCCTTGGTATCAGTTAAGTCTAACCTGGTACACAGTTAAGCTCTCAACCTTGGTACATCAGTTAATGCTCTAACCCTGGTACATCAGTTAATGCTCTAACCCTGGTACATCAGGTAATGCTTCACCCCTTGGTACATCAGTAAGTCTACCCGGTACATCAGTTAAGCTATCACCTAGGTACCTCAGTTAATGCTCTACCCTTGGGCATCGTTATGCTCTACCCTTGGGCTCAGTTAAAGCTCTAACCCTGGTAATCAGTTTATGCTCTAACCCTTGGTACATCAGTTAATGCTCTAAACCCTAGGTACATCAGTTAATGCTCTAACCCTTGGTACATCAGTTAATGCTAAACCATTGTACATCAGTTAAGCTCTACCTCTGGTATACATTGGGTACTACTTACATAGTACACTACATTATTTAATCAGTTTAATGCTCTAACCCTATCGGTAATCAGTAATGCTTAACCCTTGGTACATCAGGTAAGCCTAACCCTTGGTACAATCAGTTATGTCTAACCCTTGGTACATCAGTTAAAGCTCAACCTTGGTGTAATCAGGAAGCTCTAACCCTTGGTAAATCAGTTAAAGCTTCTAACCTTGGTACATCAGTTAATGCTTCAACCCTTGGTACATCAGTTAATGCTCTAACCCTTGGTACATCAGTTAATGCTCAACCTTGGTAATCAGTAATGCTCTAACCCTTGGTACATCAGTTTAAATGCTCTAACCCTTGGTACATCAGTTTAATGCTCTAACCCTGGTACATCAGGTAATGCTAAACCCTTGGTACATCAGTTAATGCTCTAACCTTGGTACATCAGTTAATGCTCTAACCCTTGGTACATCAGTTAATGCTGAAACATGTGTACATCAGTTAATGCTATAACCCTTGGTACATCAGTTAATGCTCTAACCCTTGGTACAATCAGTTAATGCTCTAACCCTTGGTACATCAGTAATGCTCTAACCCTTGGTACATCAGATGTTTAAAAGCTTAACCATTGGTAACATCAGTTAATGCTTAACCCTTGGTACATCAGTATTAATGCTCTAACCCTTGGTACATCAGTTAAAGCTCTAATCACGGTACATCAGTTAATGCTTTAACCCTTGGTACATCAGTTTAAAGCTCTAACTTGGTAATCAGTTAATGCTAACACTTGGTACATCAGTAATGCTCTAACCCTGGTACATCAGTTAATGCTCTAACCCTGGTACATCAGTTAAGCTCTAACCCTGGTACATCAGTTAATGCTCTAACCCTGTGACATCAGTTAATGCTCAAACCTTGGTACATCAGTTCAGTTAAGCTCTACCTTGGTACATCCGTAATGCCTAACTTGGTACATATGTTAAAGCTTAAACCCTTGGTGGTACATCAGTTAAAGCTTAACCCTTGGTACATCAGTGTAAAGTCTAACCCTTGGTACTCAGTTAATGCTCTAACCTGGTACATCAGTTAATGCTCTAACCATTGGTACATAGTTAATGCTCTAACCATTGGTACATCAGTAAGCTCTAACCTTGGTAATCAGTATAATGCTCTAACCATTGGTACATCAGTTAATGCTCTAACCATTGGTACATCAGTTAAAGCTCTAACCCTTGGTACATCAGTTAATGCTCTAACCATTGGTACTCAGTTAAAGCTCTAACCCTTGGGTACATCAGTTAAGCTCTAACCTCTGGCACAATCAGTTTTAAGCTCTAACCCTTGGTACGTCAGTTAAAGCTCTAACCTTGGTACATCAGTTATGCTCTACCTTGGTACATCAGTTAAGTCTAACCCTTGGTACATCAGTTAAAGCTCTAACCCTTGGTACATCAGTAAAGCTCTAAACCTGGTACATCAGGTAAAGCTTAAACCTGGTAATCGTTAAAGCTCTAACTCTTGGTACATCAGTATCCTAACCCTTGGTACATCAGTTAATGCTCAACCCTTGGTACAATAGCTAAAGCTCTAACCCTTGGTACATCAGTTAATGCTCTAACCCTTGGTACATCAGTTAAAGCTCTAACCCTTGGTACACAATTAATGCTCTAACCCTTGGTACATCAGTTAATGCTCTAAACCCTGGAACAGTAAGCTCAACCTTGGTACATCAGTTAATGCTGTAACCCGGGGCACATCAGTTAAAGCTCTAACTTGGTACATCAGTTAAGCTCTAACCATGGTACTCAGTTAATGCTCAACCGTGGTAGATCAGTTACAGGGCGATTCAATAAAAGTTCTTTTGTTTAAATGGTGCTAATTTGCCCCAACCAATCAGAACTATGTAAAAATTTGAAAGAAACATCTGATTGGTTGGGGCAAAAATTAGCACCATTTTAAAAGATAAGAACTTTTGAATAACCCCCTAATGCTCTAACCCTTGGTACATCAGTTAAAGCTCTAAAACATGGTACATCAGTTAAAGCTAAACCCTTGGTACATCAGTTATGCTGTAACCCCGGGCAATCAGTTAAAGCTCTAACCCTTGGTACATCAGTTAAGCTTCTAACCCTTGGTAACAGCAGTTAAAGCTTTAATCATTGGTACATCAGTTAAAGCTCTAAAACCTTGGTACATCAGGTTAATGCTCTTAACCCTTGGTACATCAGTTAAAGCTCTAATCATTGGTACATCAGTTAATGCTCTTACCTTGGTACATCAGTTAAAGCTCTAACCCTTGGTAATCAGTTAATGCTCTAAACCCTTGGTACATCAGTTAATGCTCTAACCTTGGTAAATCAGTTAATGCTCTAACCTTGGTACATCAGTTAAGCTCTACTAATCATTGGTACATCAGTTAAGCTCTAACCCTTGGTACATCAGGTAAAGCTCTTACCCTGGTACATCAGTTAATGCTCTAAACCCTTGGTACATCAGTTAATGCTCTAAACTTGGTACATCAGTTAAGCTCTAACCCTTGGTACATCAGTTGAAGCTCTAATTGGTACATCAGTTTAATGCTAACCCTTGGTACATCGTTAATGCTCAACCCTGGTACATCAGTAAGCTCTAATCATTGGTACATCAGTTTAAAGCTCTAACCCTGTGGTACATCAGTTAATGCTCTAACCCTTGGTACATCAGTTAATGCTCTAACCCTTGGTACATCAGTTAATGCTCTAACCCTTGGTACATCAGTTAATTTTCTAAGACAGAAATAGTAGATATTGCTCTCTCTAAGGGGGCGGTGCAATATTTTTTTCCGACGCAGCTTACCTGCCCGAGTTCCCGCGATGCAAAAATCCCTGTGCGAGATTTTGTACATCGCGGGATCTCTGCCAGGTAAGTGCGCCGGCTAACACCTCCTATTCAGTGGCATAAAGTTTCGCGCTACATAGTAGTGCAAAACTTTACTAAGGGCGGTTTTGCATGGCGCAGGCAATGCAAACTGAAACTCAGTGTAAAACCCACAGTAACCTGATGATACATCTCTTACACTGACTTGGGCATTTTGCGCCCAATATTGCATCGCCCCCTAAATCTCCCCAAATGTTTTTTCAGTTCTGTCAGAACATCCAAGAGGAATACATTAGAGAATCATATGCTGCTAATCACTTGATATCAATAGTTCTGGAAACTCTGTGGGGGAGATGCAATATATTTCGCTATCGCAACCTACGGGCACTTGTTTCCGCAATGTATTAACCACTTTGCGACCGTTAATACATTGCGAAAACGCTAGTGGTAAGTTGCGACCTTTTGCGCATATTTTAAAGACATTGGACATTGAAGAGGCGTTAATTGTCTCGCTAAAATCTAGCGCAAAAACTGACGCAAAATTTATTGCATCGTTTTGCGCAGAGCAAAGAAAAAAAATTGCGACATGGCGCAAGCAGTGCAAAACCTTTGTTAACACGTTAGTACATAGGTTAGCGTGATTTTATCGCTTATTTTCTCGTTAGCGTGGGATATTGCATCTCCCTGTGTATGTTTTCTGCAGAGTATCGGGTTTATCAACACTGTCATAGGTATTGAAATGGAACCTCTAAAGTTGGCCATATTGCAGCATGGATTCCATTGGAACCTGACCGTAGAGATGGCCGAACTTTTGAAAGTTCGGTCCGTTTTCGAACTTTCAAACTATATGGAAAGTTCGAAAACGGACCCATTAAAGTCAATGGGAGTCAAATAGTTCGAAAAGTTCTAATGAAATACAATTAAAATATTAATGGTAACTTAATGTAAATGGCTGTGGGAAATGGGAAATGGTCTGGGGAACATGTCCGAATATCCAGGACTTTCGAAAACTTGATTTTACTCTCACATGCGCTATTTTCGAGCTCATTCGCGCCTAGATACCATGTACATTTTACCTTGCGGATTCGATGTTCGCGTATAGGCTTTAATGGACACTTTACTTGTAGATTCGATGTTCGCGCCTAGATACCATGGACATTTTACTCACGGATTCGATGCTCGCGTATAGGCATTAATGGACACTTTACTCGTAGATTCGATGTTCGCGCCTAGATACCATGGACATTTTACTTGCGGATTCGATGCTCGCGAATAGATTTTAATGGGCACTTTACTCACGGATTCGATGCTCGCATTCGCGCCTAGATACCATGGACATTTTACTTGCGGATTCGATGCTCGCGTATAGGTATAATAGCCATTTTACTCGCATATGCGAACATTCGATATTTATCGAAAGTCCAAAAATATCGAAAATCCGGGTCCAGGATAGTTTGAAAAGTCTGAATTCGTTCGAATAGTTCGGCTCAAACTCGAGTTCTAGTCCAGTCAAGTCAAGTCTAGTCTAGTCAAGTTCGAGTTCTAGTCCATCTCTACCTAACCTTAATATGTAATGACAGCAACATAAACTCGGCAGACAAACCTCAAACGTTCTTTATGGGGAAGATTGGCTAGGTGAGCAGATCCCCAATGGTAATGGCAGTGGTTTGTTGTCACCCCCTTACACTTATACAAATCTTATTTGCCCCATACCGTTAATATGTATGGCTAGCTTAGAAACTATTCTTCCTTTATGGGAAAATTTTCCTGAAGATTATCATGATTTAGCAAATAATATGAACTCCGCAAACTCTACAAACCAGCACTAATTTCCCAGCAGGAATATACGATTCATTGGCCAGGTTTAGTGCATTGCCTGATTTGTATTTATCAGAGAAAAAACAAACCACTGCACCTTGATTTCCCTGGAGTATTGGTGCAGATTTAGATCAGATAATAAGGATAGGGTTAAATAGATTATAAAGAGTCACCGGGACAGGACATTATGGACAGATCATTAAAATATTAGTGCTTAACAATATTCCACAACTGGAAGCAACATTTCCACAGTTAGGGTTTTGTGAATGATATAGTGGCATAGTAATTTAATTGATTTACTAGAGTCAATGACAAGCTAATGCAAAAACTCTTTCTCTAGTTTATGAACATCTGGAGGTGGAGGAGAGGAAGTGACTTTGCCAACGTCCATGTCCTGGAGAATGTTATTTGTAGAGGGTACTGGCTAAAAGAGGCAGTGGGAATGTTTAAGGCTGTGTACACACAGAACACCTTGGCACAATATTCCCGTCAGACAGATTGTAAATATGATCAGTAGCTTGTCTGATACTGGTAATTACTGGTGATATTTTAATGTAACCCTTTAAATTTCCACCACATCCTATGATCCAACAAATTCTAATTGTTATGAAGAATAGTCCCGTGCAAAGCGTTAGAAAAACAATAGCAAAAATGTTGCCAACCATGTCTATATATCATTGGACTTCTTCTCATTCTGTGTTGCCCGAACATTTTGCGATATTACAAACGATAACGTGCCCACACACGGCCAATTAATGACCGAAACAGCCTTTCGTACACATCGTGCGTCTTGGTTCGGCACCCGCGATCGCACGTGTGTACGAACCTGTTGAGTTTTTAACCAAAATAGCCCCTTCACAGTGAAAATCGTACTGTGTCCCCTTATCATAAACGTACACACACATGCACGCACGGAATGTTAATCCTTTGTTTTACAGACGCAGATGTAGTTTTCATTGATATCTCCACTATTGATATCTCCACTATTGATATCTCCACTATTGATATCTCCACTATTCTTCTCCATTCAATTGCGATCAACTCCAGATCCATTTCAGATGTTTCACTTCAATCACACGGACACTAATTAGCTCTTTTATCTTTCTCTACAGACTTCTAAAGCTAGGTACACACGATACAGTAATTCGGGCCGACCAACCAACATTTCAATGTTTCGGTCGGGCCAAATTATTGTATGGCTCCTTGTGGCGGCCGCGACCGATCGCCAACCATTCCTTTGTCCGAATCGGATGAAAGAACGATCAGGCGGGTCGGAAAATCAGACCTGGCCGACCGGTCGGAAGCCTCTAACGGTCAGTCATTAGGAGTGATCGTATAGTGTGTATCTAGCTTTACTTTATTATTGTGCCAGCTATTTAGATTTAATCTAGGAAATTATTACTATTACACGACTCATTTCATGAACATCTCATATCTGGTCATTTTCATATTTATTGTAACTACTGATTATCTGAGTAAACACAAAGGTGCAAGTATTAACCCTGGGACACATGTAATGTAAGATGTTTGATGTTTAGCATACCATGTGGTAGTAAACTACCGTAATGGTATTCTATGGAGATCGTAAATCTATGATCGCGTTGTTGTAGATATACATTTGTTATCAGTAATTTATGATTGTTCTCGTTAATTTAAAAAGTGATACCGCACCTTTATGAATATGGCCCCTTGATAGGATTCTGCACACTAGCACACCATCAGTGTTTAAAGGGCATCAATTCATGAAAAAACTATAATTCCTCCCAACTATCACTGTTTTTTTGTTGATCTTTTCCCACCTAAACCTGGTCCTGTCCCATCTTTCTCGATCTCTGTTGACATTACCCCCATTTTCCCTAACCAATCGGCACGCTGCTAAGGGGTAATTATTGACTTCTCTCTCCTTTTCTAACCACATTAACTATGTTGCGAAAACCTGACGCTTCTTCCTTCACAATACAGCCAAAATCTGCAGGTTCCTTTCTCTCCCAATCACCGCTATTCTTATGCATGCTCTCATCCTATCTACTTTCTGGTCGTTCTGCTTCCCACCTCTCTCCCATTCAGTCTGTAAATAACTCTGCCACACGTATTGTTTCGCTCTCTAATAAACCGGATCCCAAATCTCCTCTGTACCAGACAAAACCTGGCTCCCGGTTAAACAGCTCATTGTATACAAAATCCTTCTCCTAACATTTAAATCCCTTCGCTCTGCTGTTCCTCCTTATATTTCCTCTCTAGTGTCCCTATAGGTTTCTGCCCGTACCCTCCGCTCATCGCAGAACCAGCTCCTGTACAGACCCCCCACTCGTACTGCTTCCTCTCACCTTAAACCTTTCTTTCTTGTATCTCCCATTCTCTGGAATTCTATTCCCCTCTCTCTACGTCAAGAAACCTGAGTTAGCAGGTTTAAATGTAGCCTTACATCCTACCTATCTGGTAACCAGCACAGTATATGGTATCTATATATCTATATATGATAAATCTACCCTTACATCCTACCTATCTGGTAACCAGCACAGTATATGATATCTATATATCTATATATGATAAATCTACCCTTACATCCTACCTATCTGGTAACCAGCACAGTAAATGGTATCTATATATCTATATATGATAAATCTACCCTTACATCCTACCTATCTGGTAACCAGCACAGTATATGGTATCTATATATCTATATATGATAAATCTACCCTTACATCCTACCATCTAGTAACCCAGCACAGTTATGGTATCATATATCTATATATGATAAATCTACCCTTACATCTACCATCTGGTAACCAGCAAGTATATGTATCTTATATCTATATATGATAAACTAACCCTTACATCCTACCTATCGGTAACCAGCACAGATATGGTATCTATATATCATATATGATAAAATCATCCCTTACATCCTACCTATCTGGTAACCAGCACAGTTATGGTATCTATATATCTAATATGATAAATCTACCCTTACATCCTACCTATCGGTAACCAGCACAGTATATGGTATCTATATATCTATATGATATAATCTACCCTTACATCTACCTATCCGGTAACCCGCACAGTAGTATAGATATCTATATAATCTATAATGATAAATCTACCCTTACATCCTACCTATCTGGTAAACGCCACACAGTATATGGATCTATATATCTATATATGATAATCTACCCTTAACATCTACCTATCCGGTAACCAGCACAGTATATGATATCTATATATCTATTATGAAAATTATCCTTACATACCTACCTATCCGGTAACCAGCACAGTATATGGTATCTATATATCTATATATGATAAATCTACCCTTACATCCTACCTATCTGGTAACCAGCACAGTATATTTGGTATCTATATATGTAATATTCCAGAGAGATTCATCTATCATTAGTAGTAAGTCAGACATGGATTTATGAGAAATAGATCAGTTGCCAGACAAATTTAATTGGTTTTTATGAAGAAGTGAGTAGAAGTTAGATTCAGGCACAGCTGTGGATGTGGTATATTTGGATTTTGCAAAGCCTTGATACTGTGCCACATAGGCGACTAATGTTATAAACTGAGGACTGTTGGCCTTGAAGAAAACATTTGTTCATGGATGAGTAGAGAACTGGTTATTGGACCGCACAACAGAGAGTGGTGGTTAATGGAGCTACATCTATGTGGGCTAAAGTTCTAAGCGGAGTTCCTCAGGTCTGTATACTGGGCCGCTTCGTTTAATCTGTTTATAAATGACTTAGAAGGGGGCATTGAGAGCAAGGTCTCTGTGTTTGCTGAGACACTAATTATGCAGGAGTTTTGGAAACTTCCAATGAGTGCAAGTGCTGCAAGCAGACCTAGATAGATTATCAAATGGGCAGCAGAATGGCAGATGAGATTCATGTTGTAAATGTAAGGTGATGCATTTGGGATTTAATACCCTGTGCCACCTACACCCTAAATAACTCTGTGTTAAGTGCATCTGAAATGGAAAAAGATTTGGGGGTTCTGGTAGATAACAACTTAGCTGTAGCAAACAATGCCAGGTAGCAACAGCTAGAGCTAGCAAGATATTGTCTTGTATAAAGGGGAATGGAATCAAGAGAGAAAAATATTATTCTCCCTCTTTACAAGGCACTGGTAAAGGCCACATTTGGAATATCGGTGCAGTTTTGGAATCCCATATACAAAAAGGGACATCTTGGAAATGAGGCAGTTTCAGAAAGGGCAACTAATTAATAAGGGGAATGGAGGGGCTTGAATATGCAGGCAGATTAGACAAGTTAGGGCGTTTTACATTGAGAGTCGGCGGATGCGTGGGGACATGAAACCTTATACAAATATATTAATGGCCCATACAGTGAACTCTCTGGTGCATTGTTCACTAATAGGTCATATCAGAGGACTCGGGGAAATCCTTTAAGGTGGAAGAAAAGAAGTTTCATCTTCAGGTAGGAGAGGTTTCTTACAGTGAGACAGGTGTGAACTGTGGACTGTCTTCCGCGGAGGTGGTAATTGGCAAGTTCATTGAATAACTTTAAAAAAGGCCGGATAAGTTTCTAAAACTAAAAAATATTGAGAATTACTGGTATAATGCAATAGATCTGGTGATCCAGGGATACTTCCGATTGCCGTTTTGGAGTTCAGGAAGATTTTTCCCCCCTTTTTAGCTGGGGTTTTTTGCCTCCTCTGAGCAACTGTTAGGTAGGGTTAAAAAAAAAAAAAAAAAAAAAAAAAAAGATAGGTTGGACTTGATGGACGAATGCTTTATAACCTTAATTACTATGTTACTATGTTACTATATATGATAAAATCTACCCTTAAATCCTACCTATACGGTAACCAGCACAGTATATGGTATCTATATATTCTATATATGATAATCTGCCCTTACATCCTACCTATCGGACCAGCAGTATATGGTATCTTATATATTAATATGATAAATCTGCCCTTACATCCTACCTATCCGGTAACCAGCACAGTATATAATATCTATATATCATATATGATAAATCTGCCCTTACATCCTACCTATCCGGTAACCAGCACAGATATGATATCTATATATCTATATATGATAAATCTGCCCTTACAATCCTACTATCCGGTAACCAGCACAGTATATTGTATCATATCTATAATGATGAAATCTGCCCTTACATCCTACCTATCGGTAACCAAGCACAGGTTATGGTTCTATATATCTAGATATGATAATCTACCCTACATCCTACCATCCGGTAACCAGCACAGATATGGTATATATATATCTATATATGATAAATCTACCTTACATCATCACCTATCCGGTAACCAGCACAGTATATGGTATCTATATATCTATATATGATAAATCTACCCTACCTCCTACCTATCGGTACTAGCACAGTATATGGTATCTATATATCTATATATGATAATATCTACCCTATAATTCTACCTATACTGGTAACCAGCACAGTATATGGTATCTATATATCTTATGATAAATCGACCCTTACATCCTACCTATCCGGAACCAGCACAGTATATGGTATCATATATCATTTATGGAAATCTACCCTTACATCCTACCTATCCGGTAACCAGCCAGTATATGCAGGGGATTCAATAAAGTTCTTAGCGTTTAAAATGGTGCTAATTTTGCCCAACCAATCAGAACTTATGGAACATTTGAAAGCAAACATCTGATTGGTTGGGGCAAAAATTAGCACCATTTAAACGATAAGAACTTTTATTGAATAGCCCCATGGGACTTATATCTATTATGTAAATCTACCCTTACATCCTCCTATCCGTAACCAGCACAGTATAGGTATATATATATATCTATATATGATAAACTACCCTTACATCCTACCTATCCGGTAACCAGCACAATATATGGTATCTATATATCTATATATGATAAATCTGCCCCTTACATCCTACCTATCCGGTAACCAGCCACAGTATATGATATCATATATCTATATATGATAAATCTGCCCTTAATCCTACCTATCCGGTAACCAGCACAGTATATGATATCTATATATCTATATATTATAAATCGCCCTTACATCCTACCTATCCGGTAACCAGCACAGTATATGGTATCTATATATCTATATATTATAAATCTGCCCTTACATCCTACCTATCTGGTAACCAGCACAGTATATGTATCTATATATCTATATATGATAATATCGCCCTTACATCCTACCTATTGGTAACCAGCACAGTATATGGGATCATATATATCTATAGATAAATCTGCCTTACATCCTACCTATCCGGAACCAGCACAGTATATGGTATCTATAATCTATATATGAAAAAATATAACCTACATCCTACCTATCTGGTAACCAGCACAGAATATGATATCTATATATATATATGATAAATCTACCATTACAATCCTGCCTATCTGGTAACCAGACAGTATATGGCTATATATCTATATATGATAAACTGCCCTTACATCCTACAAACGGTAAACCAGCACAGTATAATGGTATCTATAATCTATATGAAAAATATAACCTACATCCTACCATCTGGTAACCAGCACAGTATATGATATCTATATATCTATATATGATAAATCTACCATACATCCTGCCTATCTGGGAACCAGACAGTATATGGTATCTATATATCTAATTGATAAATCTATCCTTACATCCTACCTATCTGGTAACCTGCACATATGAATTATTATATTATATATGATAAATCTATCCTTACATCCTACCTATCTGGTAACCAGCACAGTATTTGATATCTATATATTCGATAAATGATAAATCTACCTTACATCCTACCTATCTGGTACCAGCACAGTATATGGTATCTATATATCTATATATGATAAATCTATCCTTACTTCCTACCTATCTGGTAACGGCACAGTATTGATATCTTATATCATATATGATAAATATACCTTACATCCTACCTATCTGGTAACCAGCACAGTATTTGATATCTATATATCATATATGGTAAATCTATCCTTACTTCCTTCCTATCGCCGTAACCAGCACAGTATTGATATCTATATATCTATATATGATAAATCTACCCTTACAATCCTACCTATCCGGTAACCAGCACAGTATTGATACTATATATCATATATGAAATCTTACCCTTACATCCTACACTATCTGGTAACCAGCACAGTATATGATACTATATATCTATAAATGATAAATCTACACTTACATCCTACCTATCTGGTAACCAGCACAGTGTATGTATCTTATATCTATAAATGTTAAATCTACCCTTACATCCTACCTATCTGGTAACCAGCACAGATATGATACTATAATATATATATGATAAATCTTCCCTTACACTTACTATCCGGTAACCAGCACAGTATATGAATCTAATATATCTATATGATAAATTATCCTTACATCCTACCTATCTGGTACCAGCACAGTATTATGATATATATAATCATATATTATAATCTGCCCTTACATATCACCTATCTGGTAACCCCCAGTATATGGTAATATATTCATATATGATAAATCTATCCTTACTTCCTACCTATCTGGTAACCAGCACAGTTATGATATCTAATAATCTATATATGATAAATCTATCCTTCATCCTACCTACTGGTAACCAGCACAGTATATGATATCTATATATCTAATATGATAAATCTACCCATACAACCCTACCTATCTGGTAAACCAGCACAGTATATGAATCTTATATATGATAATCTAGCCTACATCTACCTATCCGGTACAACCAGCACAGTATATGGTATCTATATATCTATATATGATAAATCTATCCTTACATCCTACCTACCTGGTAACCAGCACAGTATATGATATCTATATATCTATATATGATAAATCTACCCATACATCCTACCTATCTGGTAACCAGCACAGTATATGATATCTATATATGATAAATCTACCCTTACATCCTACCTATCCGGTAACCAGCACAGTATATGATATCTATATATCTATGTATGATAAATCTAGCCTTACATCCTACCTATCTGGTAACCAGCACAATATATGGTATCTATACATCTATATATGATAAATCTACCCTTACATCCTAACTATCCGGTAACCAGCACAGTATTTGATTGTTTTATTTGCACTCTATACGTCTCATTCCAGCACTTACCGGTATATCCATTCCATTGTATCTGTATGTTACCCACCTAGATTGTAAGCTCTATGACCATATATAATTATATTATTATATATTTATGTACTGAACTATCTATGTATTTATCCCCCTTGTATCACTTTATTGTATTTTGTTATTGTACAGCGCTGCG
Source organism: Hymenochirus boettgeri (assembly GCA_019447015.1). Taxonomy (NCBI): domain Eukaryota; kingdom Metazoa; phylum Chordata; class Amphibia; order Anura; family Pipidae; genus Hymenochirus; species Hymenochirus boettgeri. The sequence continues at coordinate 48,773,468 of CM033470.1, read as the reverse complement.
TCCCCAAGTGGCGCTTTATAAATAAACTATACATACATATGAGGACAGCTGCAAGAGTTAGCTGAAATGCATTGATGTTGAATAATGACTTAGTTGTTTGATATAAGACCCATGAGTGCTCTGCATTGCTGGACCGTATCTATTATTTGTCAGATGCACTAAGGCAAGTTGAACCCTTCATCTATATACATATATATATATATACATATATATATACACACACACAAAATACAAGGATTGTGGAAGCACTCCAATTAGGCTAATTTACAACTACATTTAGCGGAAGTGCTACTGATCTGGTCAAACATTTATACAAACATAGAAAAGATAATCAATGCACATTCCTAGGCCCCATACAATATCATATTATCTGCACACTGGCATACTTTATAAACAAAGGGTTGTGAAGGTTCTCATTCATCCAGGTCATGGTATATCTGTTGTATTCAATTAGATCTTGAAGACGTTTCGCTAGTCATCCGACTGGCTTTCTCAATTCAGAATGTTTCTGAATTGAGAAAGCCAGTCGGATGACTAGCGAAACGTCTTCAAGAACTACATTTCAAGTCCAGTTGATCTAATTGAATACAACAGATATAAACAAAGGGGTTTTAGTATACATTACTGTGATCACATGAATGAAAAGCCTTCCACCCACTTCAAGGTAACCCCAGTCTGGAAGGTCCTAACGTCTAACCTTTTTTAATTACTGTACCTTTAATTACCTTTCCAGTGCACAACTATGAGAAATGCAAAAGTTTGCTAATGGTAATTGAAGTAAAAAAGGTTGGAAGTTAGGACCTTCCAGACTGGGGTTACCAAACTTGATACCAGTCACTGTGGGCAAACTTGATACCAGTCACTTTCAATTATAAAACCACACCCCGTCTGGTGGCAAGGAGGGGCACCATTTGGAATTTTGTTTCAGGTGCCAAAAAGTAAAAAGACAGCCCTGAATATTGTTTATTTAATTTTAGTTTGCAGTATTATATTATAATGTCCCCTATAATATCATGCAGATATTGTGCAATGAGAACACATATCCTTGGCATTCCTGCAGCACTGTCAGTAGGAAGGAGATCATTGTAACTGTCTCTGGTAGGAACATTTTGCAGTTGCAGAGGATTCCATTAACCCTCTATTCTTGGCAGGTAGGAAGAAACTTTTCCTAAATATTATTATACAGTCTCGCGGAAGTGCGGGAGACCACCCCAAAATCCAGGAGACTCCCACAACTCCCGGGAGGGGTGGGACACCTGTAGTACTGTAATGGAAAATCACATGGCAGATCCCACATGCAAATCTTTCCTTTTCATTTTTAGAAAGTTCATTTTTACAGTATAAATTGCAACCAAGTCACTGTTTTACCTGGACAGCGGCTGTAATATGAAGTGGTGGCAGACCTGTCACCCTACCTTTAGATTTACTGGGGATCTAGACACCCCTGATGGCTCCTTTATCTGTCCTGCTCTAAAATTGTCCTTACATGTGGGATCCATATCCATTGAGAGGATCCCAGTATTGAGAATTTCATAGTGTATGTTTATTAGTAGCAGTGCTACTTTATCTTTAGCCAGCTTGTCACTCCATCCTGATCATTACTGTTGTTTAAACCACATGCCCATCGCATCATATTCCCCATGGGGAAACTAGTACCATGGTGTTTTATTTCTCAGAGATACATCAAGGGTCATGTTTCCCAACATGGGGAGTATCTGCTTCTGAATGAGAGGTCAATGATCCCTATCAGTGTGTGTGTAACACAGTGGACAGTCATTTCTAAGGCTACGTTCACAATAGCAACTGACAGAAATGTACAGCATGTGTTTCTGTCAGTTTGTATCCTTTTTTTCCATACATTTGTATCAGCAGCACGGTGGCTCAGTGGTTAGCATGGATGCCTTGCAGCGCTGACATCATGAGTTCGATTCCACCCTTGGACACATCTACAAGGAGTTTGTATGTACTCCCCGTGCTTGCGTGGGTTTCCTCCGTGCACTCCAGTTTCCCCCACAATCATAAAGACATACTGATAGGTTGTATGTGTCCATAAAGTGATTAGATTGTAAGCTCTTTGGGGCAGGATCTGATGTGAATCGAATAAATAATTGTAAAACGCTGCGGAATATGTAGTGCTATATAAGAATTAAAATACATACATTTTTTAACAATATAGATTTCTATAGAAAATGCAAGAAAAAACAGACAGAATTGCTGCATGCAGTGCATTTTTTAAACGGACTAGATGGGAACGGATTATAACCCAGCATAACCCCTATGGGGTTTTACTGCCTGTCCATTTTTTTAAATGCACCTGGGTTTGGAAAATGGATACAAACTAATGTAGTGTGAATGGGCCCTAAGCATGTTGCGAGCCACCATGAAAATCTGTGACCATTAAAATAAAACACAGCGCAGGACTGCATCACACCGAACAAGGAAGTCTCTAGTCTTCGCTGGCAGTCACACGGTGAATACATTAAATTCCTAGAACAGCACTTTATAACTTACAAAGGATTTGGGTGGGTTGCAGGAAGATATAATCAAAGGACAATTAGGGTTTTCTCCTTCACTCCCCTCTTCTTCTCACCACCAGAAGTACCTGGGGTGAGGTTAAGAACTGCTTGGTTATTGCCTTGAAGAGTGTGTATTCCTATTGGTCTTGCCCCATAAACTTGCCAGTTTATGGGGCAGAGCTAGACCAGTGAGGGGAAGTTAAGGCAAGTAAAACAGCTGATCCAGACTAGAACTGGTGGTGAGGACCTGCCAGTTTAGATCTGCCGAACGTTCGGGTCAGCAGAGCTGTCATTCGGGAAATACGGAAAATTTCCCTCGGCTGTGGTAGTCTGCCTATAGGGGAGTCTGCCGCGGGAAACACACAGTTCTCCCTATGCTGTGTGTATGCTGTGTGTATGCTGTGTATAGGGAGAATGATCTGAACTGTGTGCATCTTGCAGATCCTGTCTGTCATCTTTCAAAAATCTGCATGTGTGTACCCAGCTTTACAGTAGCATAAGCCTTGTGGGATGGTACTAGAAGTGCAGTTCAACTGATACACCCATTTAATTGTTTGCAGGTCTGACTGTGATTGTACATGTTCCTCCTATAATGTGTATTCAACTTTATATTTTTTTAATGACAGGATAATATAACATCACACAATGTTTATTTTAATAATATATCACACAATGTTTATTTTAATAATATATCACACAATGTTTATTTTAATAATATATCACACAATGTTTATTTAACAGATCCTATGTGATTTCTTTTACAACAAAGGCCTTATCCTGGAAATAACATTTTACCCACAATGACGACCGATGGAGAAGGAGTTATGCTAAAGTAATATATGCTAAATATTGAAAGACGGGGATTTCTTATCAAATCGCCTGCTATACTTTATATAGAAGTAGCCATGTCCTGCAATGAAACACTTCAGCATTACAAATCAGTACACAGTAGTTCCAGTGACTTGTAGGGGGATCAGTACAGACTAGACTACAGAAGTAATGTTTATTTATTGACTATATATATATCTATATTCTGTATACTCGGTATATAGTGGGTTTATTGAAAATAACTTTCTTAATGTAAAAAGGCTGAGCGATGCTGCTTCTCGCAGATGGTGGAATTTGTATTTAGCTCTGAGGCCCTGTGAAATGCTTGGCCCTAGGGAGGAATTATAAACCCAATGTATACTTTTCATTCCATATCATCATGCTCATTGATTAAGTGACAATATCAATTGCAAATATTAAATATTGATTTACCTGCTGCCAGAGTGGGCAGATGACAGTGAAATTGGTTTCCTAGGAAAAGTAGAGATAAAAAAAGTGAAACACACTTAAGGAAAAAAGAACTGTTGTGTTGTTGTCTGTGCATCTCGGTTATAGGACAATACTTTTGAACACAGATTCTGTTCCAAAACACAGTATCGTCAAAAATGATGTGCCACTCATCTTTCGGCCCTCTCCAATAGCTCAGTGAGCTCAAACATGCTCATGTAGACAGGAACTCTCCAATCAGCTACACTGTCGTTTCCTCTGCTAAAGAGAGAAGTGAATAAAACCTAAAACAGCTGGAGGGCTATCTGTAATGAAAGGTTTTATTGCTTTACAGCAAGTATATCACCAGTAAGGAATAACAGGCAAATGATATAGTTTCTGGCCACTAAGTGAAAGGAAAGTGTTTTAGGGTAGTTAACAGTTAATCTTCCCATCCAGTGATTTCTCTCTGTGCATTAAGAAAATAAAAGTACAGACTTCCTATATGCAAGACCCCTTATAGTGCCTGTTGTGGTCTTGCGCTTGGGGCTAATGAGCTTCTCAGTAGAGATCTGAGCATGTTTAGCCCACCCAATAGCCAGTAAGGCTGGGCTGGATTCACATCTCAGGAGCCTGTAGGCACAAAAAGCCTGGCACCCATAGCCACACCCCTAAACACAGATCACACCCACCTAACCACACAAAAATACCCTATTTTGGAAACAAAATTGACTACAAATTAGGTGGAGGGGTAGGGGGGATTCACAGCCACCCCTTCCACCACAGGCACCCCTAGATGCCTGCCTACTGTGCCTAATGGTAAATCCGGTACTGCAGAAAGGTAAAATGACTGTTAAGCAGCTCATACACAAGTTGCTGCAGCTGATTGGTACTTCCCTATCAAACTACACCACCTTGTGCCATCATGAGACAATTCAGCTTGATGGGATTGTTGGATCAGCTTTTGTTCAATAAACTGCACCATATCACCAGGAAGATAAAACTGATGCCACACATAGGTCGTTTTTTCCAACAAACCTAATGTGACAAGATTATTCTTTTGTTTGTATTGATAAGCGCCACGGAAGATGTTGGCGCTACATAAATCCATAATAATAATAATAATAATAAAAGCACTGGTAAGGCCTCATTTGGAATATATGTGGTGCTGTTTTTGAATCCCACATACAAAAGGGACATCTTGGAAATGGAAGAAGTTCAGAGAATCTGCTTAACTGCAGGCAGATAAGACAAATTAGGGCTGTTTAACTTAAGGTTCGTACACACGTGCGATTGCAGGTCCCAATCAGAGGACATGTGGACATCCATTAAGACTAGATGAAAAGAAGTTTCATCTTCAGGTTAGGAAAGGTTCCTTTATTTCCCCCCCCCCCCATCTTTTCAGCTGTTTTTTTTTTTGTTTTTTTGGGCCTTCCTCTAAGGTTGGACTAGATAGAAAAATGTTTTTATTTAACCTCTAATACTATGTAACTATGTGCAGATATTCCACTTCTATAATTCTACAACCAAAGATACAATAACCTCCATCCCAACTGCATATCCGGATACATTTGGTAAAACATCTGAATAAACATTCCCATTGTAAAGTTTGGGGTAAAGTTTGGGGGAAGAAAAACTGAGTCAACTTCTGCAATGACAAGGAATTTTCTTAGTCTGCACTTTTATACTGTGGAATGTTGACAAATGTTTAGACTGTGGGAGCAGCTCAATGAGAAGGTCGCTGAGCTAGCAGAGTTCTTTTATTAATTAAGACCGTTTCTATCGTCATTAGTCACAATGTCTTGTACAGTGTATGTACACACTCACTATGCCGGGTAAGGACAGAATGGTTCATAAACACATAATTACATACTCATGACATGGCAACATAAATTCTTACAGTGGAAATAATATAAAAATAATTAATCCCTTAAGTGCTACTGACTGAAGAACACAAAGGCCACATTGAAAAAAGTCGCCATCGCAAGTCATTTAATAAAGTAAAACAAAGGCTCTTTTATTGGCCATTCCATCATACCACATAAAATGAACAGGGGAGATTATCATAATTTTTCAATATTAAGACATTGGGGCTTAGGAACCAAGAGGAGCAAAAGCTAGCCAAGGCAAACATGTGCACCTCTTGGTACATAACCCTGTTTATTAACAAGTAATTAGATAAGAGAATATTGTTACGCTGGCGCGATGATGTCACGCGCGATGGTGCAGAGCATTACAGTCAGTCTCTGAGTTCCCGGCCTCCCCCTACACTGACTTCGCTCTGGGGTGTGGTGTCTCTATAGATAGCAGAGTTAGATAGATAGATAGATAGACATAGATAGATAGCAGAGTTAGATAGATAGATAGTCTATCTATCTATCTATCTATCTATCTATCTATCTATCGATAGCATAGTTAGATAGATAGATAGATAGCAAGAGCCAGTGCCCGCGGCTGACTCCGTTCCAGCATCTGGTAGAGGGAGACCTAGGGGCAGGGGAGGCCGGGCCCCTTGGTTGCTGAAAGTAGCCCGCCCAGCTGTAACAGCAGCAGCGGCGGGGAAGGTGGCCAGAGATGCCCAGGAGATAGTACCAGGAGAGGTTTCAGATGGGGGGGACCAGGAGTTTGTGGATGCTAGGTCCACGATTAGAGGCCTAATGCCCGCGATAATGCGGCGCAGAGAATGCGAAGAAAGTAGGCCCCAAGGGATAGGAGCCGACGTAGAAGGGAGGAGCCCTAGACGAGGGAGTAAAAGGGGGAGATATTCCTCGTCTGATGAGAGTAGTGAGGATTACCATAGCGGAAGCCGCAGAAGGCACCGGAAAGAGCGCCACAGGCATCGCTCACGCTCCACAACCACAGCAGCCACCGAAAATTGCGGTCCCGGGGGAGGAGGCATAGGATATCCCGCTCCTCCACATCTGATATGAGCAGAGTGTCGCCAGTGGCAGCACCAGCAAGGGAGGTCACCTGCAAGAGGTGCGCGCAGCAGGAGGGGCACCAACAGCAGGTGCCTGCGGAGGTGCAAAGGCCATCAGTTAGCAGTGCCGTAACGCCCACCACTGGCGGTGAGTACTCATGTGCTGGGGCATGGGGTAATGTTGGGGAAGGTGAAGGTGGAGAATTGGTCCAAGTACTAAAGGCACTGATGGGTAAGATTGATACCCAACCATATGGCTCTACAGTGAGTCCAGCTCCAGGGGGAGCCACAGGGCTCCCGCCTGTGTCGGAAGCTCCTTCAGCAGAAGCACTGAAGGAGTCATATTTTTGTGGTGTGAGCCTGCTGGGAATACATTTGGCAGGAGATGTAAAGGAAAAAATTTGGAGAAATTATTACATAGATATTTGGTCGCTTTTAATCACGGATATGGTAATGGTCGACATAGAAGTGGTTACGACCGAGAAGGGGGAAAAGAAACCCAAAGTGGCCAAAATGTTTGGCAATTGGCTACAAGCCTTTAACGTTTTAGGAGGAGTTATTGGTCAGAAAACCCCTCAGAAGTGCTCTGAATTATTTGTGTACTTGGACATGATATTCGGGGCGTATAAGACACATGGGGGGACGGCATGGGGCGTCAATATGACGAAGAGTTTAGGAGGAGGTTAGCAGTTAGGCCTGAGATGAGCTGGGACATAAAAGCAACCGACTCCTGGCTCAGAATAATGCTATCCCAAAGGGCTCCTGTTGGGTTTTCCCCTGGGCAAGGAGGTGTGTCAAACCCGGGCAGTTTTCAGGCTGCCCGGGTAAAGAAAGCAGGCCCTTGTTGGCTCTTCAATGAGGGGAATTGTAAGTTTGGGGTGGCGTGTAGGTTTCGGCATAAGTGTTCCTTTTGTGGTGGAGCGGCACATGTAGAATAATGCCAATGGGCAGGGTTTTTTCCAGGAGACTATCTTTAGCCTCACCATCATATTCGCATAACTAAAGAACTCCGGGCAGACCTTAAGGTGTGACAGATGTTTTTAATGAACTACAGTGGTAGGACTTGTTTTCAGGACATGGAGGCAACTAGCGGGGATTTGCAATTATATATGGATGTGGCTGGGTCCGTGGGTTTCGGTGGCATACTGGGCAAGGCTTGGTGTGCGGCTAGTTGGCCTATATCTTGGAGGGATGGAGAGCTTTGTAAGAATCTCATTCTCTTGGAACACTTCCCCATAGTGGTGGAGGTAGAGTTGTGGGGTCAACAGTTGTGAAATATGAAGATCTGCTTCTGGCCGGATAATGAGAGTGTAGTTTATGCCATCAATAATCTTACTAACTCTTCCAGCCCAGTCCTATCATTATTCCGGCACTTCTGGAGTTTCTGGAGTCAAATATTTCATTTAGGGCAAGGCATGAACCGGGAGTCTTTAATGTTGTTGCGGATCTCGTTTTCAGTGGGAAGACTTCCATCGTCTGAGGCCGGATGCCGGCCAGCAGGAGTGCCCTCAATTTTTGTGGAAGATCGTGGACAGAAACGGATGCAGCTGGTTAGATCGTCAGTTGCCCCCGCCACATGGAGAAGCCACGATATTCAACAGCCATCAATCTGGTTGGTGGGCCATTCCTATCTGGTTTGGACAGTGCAGAGAGCCGAAGTGCAACCTGGAGGATGGAACCTTGGATTGGTGGTTCAGATCAGTAAGGCAGACCCGAGACCCATGGTCCAGGTCATCCATGCATCTGGGAATGACTTCTGCCACAATCGCCTATCAGATTTATTATTTTTAATGAAAGCGGACCTGCTTAGGTTCCGGGCCTTTTTCAGAGAGGTGCTTTTAGTGTGGTCAGAGGTTGTTCCCAGAGTTCAGTGGCAAAGGAGTTAGGGATCTTGGGTCTGTAGAAAAGGCTAGGAGGGTATTAAATACAAGGATTTCTAGGTTTGTCAGGTCGCAAGGGAGGGTCGTAGTCAGACACCGACAGCTAGAAGGGGACAACAGGGCACTTAGGAGGTAGGACGGAGTCCATCTTAGGCCTTGACATCTTTTTATCGGGTCTCTAAGATGGAATTGAACAGGCGCTATATTTGTTGGGTGGCAGTTGGAGTTCTGTGTAGGCCTACAGCAACTCCTGGTGGCGGTTACATCCTTACAAAGATTATGGTGTTGAGCCGTTACATGCCCTCTGGGGGACCCAGAGGCGTGGCATTCAGCTTTGGCTACGGCTGGGGTAGTCATTGGACAAGGAGGCAAGGATGTATACTCTTCAAGATCTAGCAATGTTTGAACACATGTTATGGAAATGTGTCAATAAAAGCTGTGGCCATTTATTTACCCAACATTTTGTGTCCGCCTGGTCAATTCTTAATTAAGTGTCTTATAACAAATTGTTTATGGGTTAAAGGGCATGTCCACCCCTTTTGAAAACTTTTGATATGCATAAGGGCATGCTCCCCCAGCCCCAACCGCATTAATATTATTGTTAGAAAGTCCCCCGATCCTTACTTACCTTCCCTCTTTCCTCCGCCGCACTGTACCGGCCCTCTGCTTGCATGGAATTGCAAGCAGGGGGTGGGACCGGCAGCCGCGTCCGTGTTTGGCTGAGAAGCAGCCAATCACGGTCGCGGCTGCCGGGAGTTCTGAACAGCGGAGGAGAGAGGGAAGGTAAGTAAAGATTGGGGGACTTTCTAACAATAATATTAATGCGGTTGGGGCTGGGGGAGCATGCCCTACCGCAAATCAAAGGGGTTGAAGGTGGGGGGGGGGAAAGAAAAAGGGGAGGGAGGGGGGGGGAGAGGAGGGGGGGGGGGGCTGCACTGAGCATGCCTCAAACCTTGACGAGGTTGAGGCAGACTCAGGCACAGCATGAGTCACACACTGATTCTACACAGCAGTTTCCTGGATTTTGGAGGGGCACAGCAGGGGAACCATTTTGAGCAGAAATGTAAGGTAAGGCTTGTTTTAAACTAATTGATGTGGCCAGTAAGGGGTTAAATTTTAGTTTTGGGGGTGGACATGCCCTTTAAGCAGGCATAGTTATCCCAAGCGAGGTCTTATAAATGGTGCCTAGTGACACAATCAGTTTAATCTGCTAATGGTTACCGGGTTTGGGACATATTTCTAGTGTTTTTTCCGTGACCCTGAACATTTGCTTTTATATTTATTGTTTTTAGTGTAATATTGTGAATGTTTGTGGTTCCAATTGAAATAAAGTGTTTTCAGCCTAATATAATGCAGATATCTTCAAGGGGATAAACAGGAAACATTCGATGCCAAATGTTTTCTCCATTTCAGGCTTGCCGTGGCATTTAAATAAATATTAACGTTGTGTACTGCTCTGCACAGCATTTATCGTAGATGACAATATTGTTAAATCTCTAGGCGCTCCCAGCGATGAGAATTATATGTCTGTGAATGTAATTTTACTTTGGAAGCAGGGAATATTCACATACCAAAGAGACCAGAGGTCACACACACACTCAGCTGCAGATGAGGTTATTTCTTTAGGGAGTTTGGTCAGCTGATCACCAAGAACACAATGGATTCCACGTGATTGGTTGTAATCAGTCAGGAGTAATGATGTCATCTCTGATAGAAATCACTGAAGACACTTGGGTACCATTACCTCATCTAAATGCAGGCTAACATGTCCTAAGCAATCTTCAGCATTTAAAAGACCCGCAGCCTTATTGGCACTGTATTGCAAAGATATGCTTGGGGGTGCCAAATGAGCCATATACAATGTTATAAATGAACTGAAGGTGAAGGAAGGAGGGGGGAGGATGATCCCAGTACTGAGGAGAACAGTTCTAAAATGCCAGGTAAAAGCTGCTGCAGACTTTATAACAGTGACCCCTGTAACTGGCAGCCATGGGATCCCTATCCCTGCCTCTTTCTTCCTTCCACACAACTCTCCAATTAGAACTTAAGCTTCATACACATGTGTGATCACAGGTGCCGACGCATATGTAATGACGCAATATGTATGCACTGGTGTTACGGCCGACAATCGTGTTGTGTATGGGCATTTTGTCAGTCAGGGATTGTGCCTAACCGGCCAAGTGGATCTTCAGCTGAGCGGCCTTTTCTTCTGACAAATTGCCCATTCACGGCACAATAATTGGCCATGCATACACATCGTGCTTTGCGGGTCGGAACCCCCGATCACATGTGTGTATGAGCCTATAGAGAAGGTGAGAAGTGAACAATTCAATGGAGGGGAGGCACCTAAACATCACATGTTCTCAATAAACACAGTTATGTTTAAGAGTGGTGTGCGCCTTGGACTGTTCTCTCTTGGAGTTACTCACTGGCTATGATACCATGAGTAGAATCCAGCATTTATTTTCCTTATACAGGTGTGACTGAGTTCCGTTTGTTTCTACAGGTGCAATATAGGTTGTTAATTTTTCTAAATGTATTTGTGTTAAAGGCTGTGATACTATATGGTACTTTCTTTGGAGGTCAGCTGCATTGCTTGATGGGTATGGTATGATCACCCCTGTTAGCACAACAGTATTTCTGTGTGGCCACACTATAATAAGTGGTGCACACAGTATTTTATTGACATTTGATAGGTCCTCGCCCCTGGGATTTCCTCACACTTTGCAAGAAGTGAGTCTTCCTATTGGTTAGTATTGTCTGAATGTCCCATTAAAATTCTGTTAATTGGAGAATGGGGTGGTTCAAATGCACAATACAGGGAAAACTTTTGGTGCTTATATTTCCCCCTACTGTCTGGAAAAGGTAATGGCTGGGTTTAAAATGAATTTGTACTTGCAAAAACAGTTTAACACTTACAATGTGAACTTAGTAAAAATGTTATCAGTGCAGCTTTTATCCAAACATTCAGGGCAATGCTATGTTGCTTGTTTACAGGCAAAATTAGCGTAAAACCCACGCTAGCCAATGTGTGATCAGGTTTGCACAGGTTGTACACGAAGTTTATGTTGGCTGTGCTATTTCTAAAACTTTTTGGTAATAGCGCAGAGCAGCCTATGTAATAAAGGCAGCGTTTAATTTTGCGCTACCTTGTAGCACAGAACTCCTTAAAGGCAGAGGCACAGAGCAACGCTTCTTAACCACGAAAATTTTTTCTTACTCACGAGCCTGCACCAACATCAAATATTTACTGCTATATATGTAGTTTCCTTACCTCTATAAGACAAAACACAAATGGCCTCATTTATCGAGAGTGTGATTTAACTCCATCGTTGCACAGGCTGAGCGGGTTTCGAAAAAGACAATCTGCGCAGTATCAATATTAATATCGACGTTTTTCAGGGTTTGAATAAAATGATAATGGAATAAAAGCAAATTAAGGACACGTCCACCTTCTAATTGATATTTTATGTATACACTATATATGTTAGGCACCCATTTTCATTACCTATTCCAAAGATGCTTCTAAAAGGACTTACAGACTTCAATCCCCTTCAGTTCTGGGTATCAGCTGGCAGTCAAAGGGCAGTATTTATAAAGGCGCGGTATCGCTATTTTCAGATACTTCACCATTAACGGGGTTACCGCGATTGTAAATGTGCCATTGTTTTTACTATGGCATGGTTTTGTACAGCCGAGTGGTTGTAAATTTACCAATCCGTGCCTGAATGTTTGTCTTTAACTAGAGCCCAAAGCCTCAACAAAGGTATCACGGCCAATGGCTGACAAACGTTAACGAAGCAGTCTCTGCATGCTAGTAACCTCTGCACGCTAGTAGTATAGCGCTAATGCGCACTATAGTTAGTTAAACCGGAATTCAGACGGTGGTGGTGAATATACTCAACTTCGTCCCAGGCTCCTGGTTGATGAATGGAAGGTAAGACATAGCTCCTTTACCTCCCATTCTTTAGTCAATGCATTAAGGTAATAGTTCACTTTTGCAGTGAACTATTCGTTTAAGTCCCAGGTTATCATTGTATTTTGTGAATGTTTTTATCCTCACATTCATAGTCTGGTATTGATTTAATACAATTTTATTTAAGGTTTAATACTGACATTGAACAGACACTGAAAATACATTACATACTTTAAGGGCTATGTACGGAGAGCTGGAATCGCTCTTTATTGCCTCCACTTGGCAATACACTGAGCGGATAACAGCTCTCACTACATAGTGAATGGGGTTCTCCTATTATGAAACTTTAACGCCATCTATCTGCCATAGGTACATAGCTTGCAGTGGTTGCACTACACAGCTTTTTGCATAACGCCATAAGTTATGTCTTAAAGTCACGTTATCCCTTGGTACATGGGTTAACGTAACTTTTAGATGGAAAAGGGCATTTCTGTCTTTTGGTACATAGCCCTGTTTGTATCACTACCTAATGTTATGCCTTATGAAAAATTTACTGTCTAAATATGTCTACTGGAAACATACGGTAACTTATATTAAATGTCACAATGCTCCGTTTTCTCACGATTGCGATGCGCTAGCTTGTGAGAATGCAGAGTAGTGCATTTTAATATGGGTGGTCACGTGACATGCTCTGCGCTGTGCTCCGGAGTGCATGCGATCACCGTTTGTCTACAGATCGCATTTTTTGGAGGGGTTTGACTTTGCAGGGACGTCCATCCAAAGTAAAGCTCCTCCAAAGGGAAGATTTTCTGGAGTTTAACAAGGGAGTTAATAATCTGACATCTCTATCTTCCAACAGGTACCATTTTTAGCTCCAATGCCTTTCCTTCTGTACCGCAAGTACAACTATATTCTCTGTATAAATCATATTGTATACATTTCCATATCCAGTTGTTTTATCTGAACTGCTTATGTTATTTACCCTGCAATATTTTGAACAGGGTAAAATTTTTCTTGTACTTTTGTCATTGAAACTGAAGGGTAGATTGTGTTTTGAGTTTATCAGTAGGTGTTTGTGTACCCGTGCCTGTGTGGTATTAGGAGATATTATTGCATTTCAGATCATGAATTAACTTTATTGTTGATTTTGGTATGGTTGCCATGAGAACGAAAGGGTAGGTTGGGTTGTGATTCAGTATCAGTAGGTCTGCGTACCTATCTCTGTGTGATGGTGTGATGTTAGGGGGTATGCTTTAGCATTTTACACTATAAAACAAACTTTTTTTGTAATTTAGGTATAGTTGCTATGGAAGCTTGTGATGGTGTATCAGTAGGTGTGTTGGGGGATATGGTTTTGGTTTTTGACCATAAAAGAGAATTGTCTTTCCTGTGGCTCTGCAGATGTTTTTTGAAAACAGCAGATGCATTAGAGAATGCTGGTTGTAGTTTGAAAACACCTGAAGGACCACTGGATGGACATGCCTACTATAAAACTACATTTCATACTTCATGCTAAATACATAAATCATACATTATCATTAACATATATTTATTTTTGGGCTTTTATTGTACAGTATACATTTCTTTTAATTTGAAATTGTGTGTGTGTGTGTGTGTGTAGTTGTGTGTGTTTGTGTAGTTGTTTGTGTCAGAGAGACACAGTGTGTAGTTAGTGTAACCTCAGACCCAGGTGCATTTGATACAGAAAGTGACAGTTAGAATTTGATTTGATCACATGAACCCAGAATATCCACTTTTGTGGATTGTATCCATTATAGTCAATTCCTTGGCTAGGTAAGAGCACACTTCTTCTACGTGACCCGCACATCTGCACCAATTTCATGCCTGTGGAGGAGTGCAAAGAAGCAGAAGAATAATAGAGAAGACAAAGAAGAAATACAAAGAACAGGAATTGATGTAAATTAATAAGATTGCCCTGAAGTTCACCTTTAAACAAGAAGTGGACAAGGTGTATAATGTTTAACTTCTGAGTTTGACATGTTCCCTCCATCAGAAAGTCAAACATGTGTAAAAGAGGGTGTAAATGTTTTACTTTTCTTTATATTTCTTTATTGGGTGACTTGTATTTCTTTGGTCCTTAAATATTAGTTTTCAGGATAAGATGAAGGGGATTCTTTAGAATGGCCAACCATCAAGTATATTTCCCATCAAGAGATGATCCCCTAAATAACCCTAAATCAGCCTGTATATCATTACATTCTATTGTGTAAACTAAAATATAAAGGAGTATTCGCTTTACCTCTAGATCTGTGACGTTTCTATACTTTCTCATAAAATATCAACAAGATTAAGATCTTGACTGTAGTTCCTTCCAGATTTACTCCAGATGTCTAAATGAGGTCTCATTATCTAGCAATATAGGACAACTGAACCTTGTTTATGTTTATAAACAAAGTAATGCCAAATGCTAAAATTGGGAAACTAAGGAAGGATCTGCTTTACAAATGTACAGTTGTAACATAACAAAAAAGGAGCTTGGGCCATATTTATAAAGCCGCAGTATTGCGGCTTATCGCTATAAGTGAGTTATAGATGCTTAAGTGTGCGTGTGGGGGTGGTGGTCATTCCCCTCAAGTTGATGGGTAGGAGGGTGCCTCTGAAGTTGATGGGTAGGAGGGTGCCTCTGAAGTTGATGGGTAGGAGGGTGCCTCTGACGTTGATGGGTAGGAGGGTGCCTCTGAAGTTGATGAGTAGGAGGGTGCCTCTGAAGTTGATGAGTAGGAGGGTGCCTCTGAAGTGTGTGGGGTGGTGGAGAGGGATTCTGCAGCCCTGCAGGATTATAAAGGACTAGACATTAAGCCCATTACAATAATGGTCGCTAGAAGCCCAGAGTGCCCCCTTAGTGTCCCAAGGCCATAGCCCCCCCTTCTCCATGTCCCAAGGCCATAGCCCCCCTCCTCCATGTCCCGAGGCCAGAGTCCCCTCTTTGTGTCCCAAGGCCAGAGTCCCCCCCGGGTCCACCTCTGTCCCAAGCAACCTGTGTAATCTGTGTAACTGCTGTGTTCTGCTTTGCTTGTCCCTCTAGTGGCGATCTAATAGGAACTGCAGAGACAATCTTACCATCTACCTCTAGTGGTGAGTCCATAGGAACTGCAGTGATACACACGCACGGTATAACATAACTAAAAAGGGAAAGTTTAAGTATAAACTTTGAATTTGGCTTCAAAGACCGCATTTTGGAAGGGAATTTGTGTATTTTTTTTACTTTAGTTACCCTTGAAGTATGGCTGCAACAGTAATGGAGGGGTTGGTCAGTAGGTGTGTATACCTGTATCACGTTGGGGGTTAAATAAACAAACTTTTTTGATTATTGATCAAAATTTGCTTTTTTTACTTTAGTTACCCTTTAAGTATGGCTGCCACACTAATGGATAAGTAGATTAGTAGGTGTGTGTACCTGGGTCTGGATAAGGGGGAATTGTCTTTTTTGTGTTTACAACCATAAAACTATCTTTTATTGAAGATAAATTTATTTTTTTTTAACTTTAGTTCCCCTTTAAGTATGGCTGCCACAGTAATGGATAAGTAGATCAGTAGGTTTGTGTACCTGGGTCTGATACCAGGGTGTGTGTCTTTTTTGTGTTTACAACCATAAAACTATCTTTACTGAGGATAAATCTAAATTAGTTTTTTGACTTTAGTTACCCTTAAATATGGCTTCCATGGAAATGGAAAAGTAGGTCAGTAGGTGGGTGTACCTGTGTGTCTGGGGGGTTGGGAATATCACAGTATCACTCAGAAATCCAGCCCTAAAGGACATGTCCACCCCCAAAACTACAATTTAACCCACTACTGGCCCCACTGTGTAGTGTAATAAGCATCCCAACTCCAAATGGCTGCCCTGCAATGCCCCTCCAAAGTCCCAAAAACTGTCCACCAGGAGCCTGGCAGAGTCCATAAAAGACTCTGCCTCCTGTCTCTCCCCAACCGCTATATTATAATGTGCAGAAACTCCCACGATCATTACTTACCTTACCTTTCATCCCTGGCGTTCTCTACTGCCAGCAGCCGCCTCCGTGATTGCCTGCCTCTCAGCCAATCATGGTCCAGCCCCCTGCTTGCAGTTTCATGCAAACAGAGGGCCGGGACAGTACGCCAGAGGAGAGAGGCAATGTAAGTAATGATCAGGGGAGTTTCTGCACATAATAATATAGCTGTTGGGGCTGGGGGAGGAAGCCCTACAGTACCCCAAAAATTTAAAAATGGGGTGGACATGCCCTTTAATTACCACACTCTTAGGGCTATGTACCGAGACCCGCTATCGCAAAATTAGGTCTTAAAGTTCCGTTAATGTCTTAAAGGACAATTATACTTACCATTTCCCTGATCCATTCCTGCAAATTACCTAGGGTGAGGACCTAAGACACTAAGTCCTCACCTCTGGGTACTTTACAAAAGTCCTGCACTACTTACTTGTAATCTCCCTCGTCGCTCTGGTCCGATCCTCCCCACTGGCACTGTCAGTCCGGGAGGCAGCCAATGGGAAGACACGCCTCCTTTTAGAGCGCGTCTTCCCATTGGCTGTCTCGTGACCTGTCACTCAAAGTGCCAGTGGGGAGGATCAGACAGAAGCAACGAGGGAGATTACAAGTAAGAAGTGCAGGACTTTTGTAAAGTACCCAGAGGTGAGGACTTAGCGTTTTAGGTCCTCACCCTGGGTACTTTGCAGGAGTGGGGGGAAAGGAACGAGGGGGAGGTGAGTATAATTGTCCTTTAACGGTGATTTATCAACAGCTAACGTGACTTTTAGACGTAACTTCCGATGCGAGTGTGATTCATGTTAACTTTGCGTGTCTAGACAACGCAAGTAATTTACCAAATTTTAACACTATTAATGTGTGAATGTAATGTGATATTTTAGAGCGTTTGTAATGCCACCACAATGATGGTCTTAATCAGACGTTAAAAGAAAAGGGCAATGTACAGAGAGGCGGTATATGAAGGTGAGATCATGTGATCTCACCTTCAAGACTGGCCCATTTTGTAATGTGTCATTGGTTGACACGGACCAATAAGAAGTCAACCATGCATGTGTGTTGCAAGCAAACATTTATTGATGTTACGTTATGCTGCATATATATGTATTAATGTATGATCATTATGAACTATCGTGTGTGAAGATAATACAATTAGTCAAATACTTTTGTAGCCACTACTTATGAGCTTAAACAATCCAATTATAAATAACACCAGCATAATTTTTTAAAGGGGAAGTATATTTTGTATTTTTCTTTTAAATATTTTTTTATATATTTAAACATTTTTTAAATATAATATGTATTATATATAATATATAATATATATAATATATATAATATATATATATTACACAAAAGTCTCCAGCACCAACTACACATGCAATTATAATTGAATAGAGTAAAAGAGTTAGACATGGATGCAAGCAATGGAGGCAAATCACCTGCACTTAAGTTCAAATGGATACTTTAGTTACATTGTGTACAAACATGCTTAGCTGACACGCCACTTCACGGCGTATCCCAGTGTCAGTCCTAACCTAATAAACAAATATATGTTCCCTGGGGCTACCAGGCCATACCTGCTTCTCTCTTTATCTAGCATGACCCTTTCCAGGGAATCAAATGAGCTTACAAAGCTTCTCTACCTTTTTAACCTTCTTTCAGGACTGCCTTAAAGGGGCGGAGAATACATTTACACAGGGAGCAAAGCATATAAACGGGCTTGGCCGAACTACCCTAATTTAAATACAAATACAAATTTATGCTGCTCAAACCTTAATTCAAAAACACTTTCTGGTGCGGTGCAATGGAGAAACGGCAATTTATACATTACACAAAAGTCTCCAGCACTCAACTA
Source organism: Hymenochirus boettgeri (assembly GCA_019447015.1). Taxonomy (NCBI): domain Eukaryota; kingdom Metazoa; phylum Chordata; class Amphibia; order Anura; family Pipidae; genus Hymenochirus; species Hymenochirus boettgeri. The sequence goes on along the minus strand of CM033470.1, from coordinate 48,755,126 downwards.
CACATGCAATTATAATTGAATCATACATATGGTATGGTCTAGTTTCCCCATTAAGGCCCGAGGACCTGAACTAGCTCCCCACCTTCTCCACCCCCAGTGTTACCCCATGCCCCGGCACAAGTGTACTCACCGACTCCTGACGACTGTACCACACTTGTACTCGCCCCTTCTAGGGCCTCTGGGATCACCTGCCGTGGACTTGCTTGTCCGTGCTCGGTGGGCAGCCCCATCCTGTCACGTCCACACATAGCCTGCAGAGTCCTAAAAGACTCTGCCTCCTGCTCTCCCAACCGCTATATTATATGTGCAGAAACTCCCACATCATTACTTACCTTACCTTTCATCCCTGGCGTTCTCTACTGCCACAGCCGCCTCCGTGATTGCCTGCCTCTCAGCCATCATGGTCCAGCCCCCTGCTTGCAGTTTCAATGCAAACAGAGGGCCGGACAGTACGCCAGAGGAGGAGGCAATGTAAGTAATGATCAGGGGAGTTTCTGCACATAATAATAGCTGTTGGGGCTGGGGGAGGAACCCTACAGTACCCCAAAAAATTTAAAAATGGGGTGGACATGCCCTTTAATTACCACACTCTTAGGGCTATGTACCGAGACCCGCTATCGCAAATTAGGTCTTAAAGTTCCGTTAATTTCTTAGGACATTATACTTACCATTTCCCTGATCCATTCCTGCAATACCTGGGGTGAGGACCTAAGACACTAAGTCCTCACTCTGGGTACTTTACAAAAGTCCTGCACTACTTACTTGTAACTCCCTCGTCCCTGCTCTGGTCCGATCCTCCCCACTGGCACTGTCAGTCCGGGAGGCAGCCAATGGGAAGACACGCCTCCTTTTAGAGCGCGTCTTCCCATTGGCTGTCTCGTGACCTGTCCTCAAAGTGCCAGTGGGGAGGTCGACAGAAGCAACGAGGGAGATTACAAGTAAGAAGTGCAGGACTTGTAAAGTACCCAGAGGTAGGACTTAGCGTTTATGTCCTCACCCTGGGTACTTTGCAGGAGTGGGGGGAAAGGAACGAGGGGAGGTGAGTATAATTGTCCTTTAACGGTGATTATTATCAACAGCTAACGTGACTTTTAGACGTAACTTCCGATGCGAGTGTGATTCATGTTAACTTTGCGTGTCTAGCAACGCGTAATTTACCAAATTTTACACTATTAATGTGTGAATGTAATGTTGATATTTTAGAGCGTTTGTAATGCCACCACAATGATGGTCTTAATCAGACGTTAAAAGAAAAGGGCAATGTACAGAGAGGCGGTATATGAAGGTGAGATCATGTGATCTCACCTTCAAGACTGGCCCATTTTGTAATGTGTCATTGGTTGACACGGACCAATAAGAAGTCACCATGCATGTGTGTTGCAAGCAAACATTTATTGATGTTACGTTATGCTGCATATATATGTATTAATGTATGATCATTATGAACTATCGTGTGTGAAGATAATACAATTAGTCAAATACTTTGTAGCCACTACTTAGGAGCTTAAACAATCCAATTATAATAACACCAGCATAATTTTTAAAGGAGAAGTATGTTTTGTATTTTCTTTTAAATTATTTTTTATATATTTAAACATTTTTTAAATATAATATGTATTATTTAATATATATATATATATATATATATATATATATATATATACACAAAAGTCTCCAGCCACCACTACACATGCAATTTAATTGAATAGATAAAAGAGTTAGACATGGATGCAAGCAATGGAGGCAATCACTGCACTTAAGTTCAAATGGATACCTTTAGTTACATTGTTTGTACAAACATGCTTAGCTGACACGCCACTCACGGCAGTATCCCAGTGTCAGTCCTAACCTAATAAAACAAATATATGTTCCCTGGGGCTACCAGGCCATACCTGCTTCTCTCTTTATCTAGCATGACCTTTTCCAGGGAATCAAATGACGACAAAGCTTCTCTACCTTTTTAACCTTCTTTCAGGACTGCCTTAAAGGGGCGGAGAATACATTTACACAGGGAGCAAAGCATATAAACGGGCTTGGCCGACTACCCTAATTTAAATACAAATACAAATTTATGCTGCTCAAACCTAATTCAAAAACACTTTCTGGTGCGGTGCAATGGAGAAACGGCAATTTAAACTTACACAAAAGTCTCCAGCACTCAACTACACATGCAATTATAATTGAATCATACATATGGTATGGTCTAGTTTCCCCATTAAGGCCCGAGGACCTGAACTAGCTCCCCACCTCTCCACCCCAGTGTTACCCCATGCCCCGGCACAGTGTACTCACCGACTCCTGACGCTGTACCACACTTGTTACTCGCCCCTTCTAGGGCCTCTGGGATCACCTGCCGTGGACTTGCTTGTCCGTGCATCGGTGGCACCCCATCCTGTCACCTCCTTCATGTAGAGCTGGGGACGACCTCCTGCTCCTGCCTGAGGTCGAGGACCGTGAAGCTCTAGACCTTCTGTCTCTAGAGTGGTGTCTGCGACGCCGGCTAGCGTCACCTGATCTGGAGTGATGCCTGCGACGCTCCCTACGGCGGTGCTCTTTGCGCCAGCGTCTGTAGGACTCCTCGCTAATATCAGAAGAGGAGGAGTATCTGCTCTTCCTTCGCCCATGCCTGCGGCTACTGCCCTCTCTCCTGGGCTGGCTCCTGCCCCTTGAGCGACTCCTCTCCGAAAACTCCCTCAGCCTAACTGGGGCCGGCGTCATCCCACGGAAAGTGGACCTAGCGTCCATAAACTGCTCGCCCTCATCCGACACCACCTCTTGCCGTATTGGCTGGGCATCTTGGGCGGTATCCCCTGCCGCTGCTACAGCTGGGCGGGCGGACCTGCTAGGGCCAGGAACAGGGCCACCCCTGCCCCTAGCCCTCCCTCTATTGACAGTTGGAGCTGCAGCCACGGGTGGTATGTGCTCCTCTCTCAGAGGCGGCAACCGAGGGCGGCGCGCCCCACCCCTGGTGAGTTGCGAGGGATGCACTGTGTTAAAAGCCTTCAACAGGCCCTCAGTTGCCGCCCTACGCCTGGGGGTGTTAGCTCGGATTACCGGCATCCCCCGTGGTCTGCGGTAGGAGTGTGGGGGACTGGGACTCAAACGGACGGGAGCGGTGGGGCGGCGTACGGGCCTACTAGCCGTCCGGCTAGCAGATCTAGTCTGGGGACGGGTCCCCTGGGGGGTGCCACCAGCCGGTGGGCCCCCTTCCAAAAGTCCCTGCAGCCGCCCCCTCCGTGCTGATCCTCTCCCTTACCCTCTCCAACATCTGATCTGCATCAGCCATGATCAAACACGAAATTCTGCCTCCTGAAATGTTTCTTTGCTCTGAGCAGGAAGAGAGATTCTCCTCCTGTTAGCAATTTCTACAAAATGGCGACTGCTGCCTCGTGTCCCGCCCCTTTTATAGATTTGATGATGTCAGCGATGATGTCGGCGCTCCCAGCATCCCTCGCGGCTCTCGCGAGATCAGCCGCGGCCAATCCGGGAGCGCGTCGCGACGTCATGACGTCACGCGCTCGGCCGCGGCTGATACCAGCCCACTAACCAGGAGGAAGGGGGCGGAACCGGGACGCCGCACTACAACTCCCAGCATCCTAGCCGGGGCGGCGCCCCAGGTCAGACGCTCCGACCCCCTAACTCGGGTCGGAGCTACCAAAGTTAATCCAGGAATTGGTAAATCAATCTCAGCGATGATTGATAGAGATGGGCAAGAACTCAAACCTGAGTTCAACTTGAACTTTAATAGTTTGGACGAACTCCGACTTTTTAGAACTTCCCAAACTATCAACTTTTGGATTTTCCTAACTCTCTGACATATTTTCGATAATTATAGAATTTTCAAATCGATAGCCCTCGAGTGAACCATTTGCTAATTCTTGATTTTGGCCATAACCCTCGAATGCAACGTTTTGGGGATAACCCTTGAATATTGATAACATTTGAATGTAGTGTTCGGTAACCCTCAATTTCAATGATAACCCTCGAATGTATTGTTCAGTAACCCTCGACTGTATCATTCGGTAGCCTTCTAAAGTATCATTCGGTAGCCCTTGAATTCTGCGATAACCCCTGATTGTATCATTCAGTAACCTTCGAAATCAACAATAACCCTCAAATGAACCAAAAACTCAATGTGGAAACCTGACAATTTCCCAATCATGGGGAAAGTTAGTGTTTAAACAAGTTATAGTGATTTGCACTTATTCCCCAGAACATTTCTCAGGTGCCAGAGCAATTTACAATAAGTTTTACCATTGCTATTTTAACTGTATCTTATTAGAACTTTCCAAACTATTCCCCCATTGACATTCATTTTCAAACTATAGAATTTTGAATGAAGTTCTATAGTTCGGAAACAAACCAAACTTAAGGAAGTTCGGCCATCTCTATTTGCAATATAGTGAATGCTATTTTTTCTCCTTCTAGTTTAATAGGGACATATGCACATATGATGTCTCTCTTCTTGTGTTTTGGTATGTTTTGTTTGGTTTAAAGCAGGGATACGGTGTTTATTGAAAATGTTTCTCACATTTCTCAGAGACCCCTGCTACATATAGGATAACCATGTTCTTTCTCCTGTCTTGCTTTCCCCTTCACTGTTGGTATTGGAGTTCCTTCTACCCCTTTTGTCCAAGACTCCAAGACCCAGTCTGGATATCCACAAGTTTTAAGGGCTCCTCTGAGATGTTTCATTTCTTTAGCCTTTGCCTCTGTGCTAGTGTGGAAGTTCTCAGCTCTGTGTTGCAGGGTTCTGATGACACCTAACGTGATCTAAAGGGTGGTGGGAGTCAAACATCAAATACTGATTTGTGTGAGTTGGTTTTCTGTAAACCTCTAATTCCAGTTTACCATTCTCCCTGACTTCTACCAAGCAGTCCAAGAAAGTCAGTGTGTTGTTTAGTACCGTGCTTTGTAAATTTTGATGTTTTGATCCACAGCATTGATGTGTTCTTTGAAGGCTTGTACTTCCTTTTGGTGGATTTTAACCAATGTCTCATCCATGTATCTGAACCAGTGGCTGGGTGCAATGCCCTTGAAGGTATTAAGCACCTGTTTCCATTTCCCTATGTAAAGGTTTGCCATGACCAGTGAAACTGGAGAGCCCATAACACATCCATGTTTTTCTCATAAAACGTATCCTATCCTACATATTTAAAATATGTGGTATTCAGGGATAAGTCCATACTGACTGAGACACATACCAAGGTATTTATTGTGAACAGATTTGTGAATTGAGAAAGCCAGTCAGATGACTAAACTAAAGAACTAAACTTCAAGTGCAGTTGATCTAATTGAATACAAAAGATTTAAATATATTGGTGGGAGTTGCCATATTTTTTACCTTAGATAAATATGAAGGTATAGCTTCCTGTGATTGGCTAAGGCACAGGAGATGTCCTCTTTTATTGCCATAGCAAGCTTATTGAGTTTTAAAACCTGCAACATTTTAATTGATAATCACAAGTTTGATATACATGATTTTTATTATATTTATAACATCTTTCATGATAATTTAGAATTTGATTAATGTATATAGAGTAAATATGTGGTTTGTTTATTATGTATATTGCACTTTAATATTTAATATTGGGGCACTTGCACTAAATTACAAATGTAGCACTGTTTGCACTTTTTAACTCCACCTAGTAGGAGGAGTATTTGCCCACGATTGAGTATATATTGGCACTAGAGGGGACTGTTAGATTATGCACCTGAGGAAGGGGCCCGCCCCCGAAACGTTGTGCACCTGTGTGATGTTTGATTAAAGAGTACTGATTTGCAGTGTACGTCGCTCCCGTATTTATTATTGCTACATGCTTGTTAACCATCATACATGACTCCTCTCTTTCCTTCCATTATCACATTAACAATATCACAAGGACGTTTTGTTTTCTCCTTCACAATATTACCAAGATCCCTCCTTTCCTCTCTAGCTCCACTACTAAAATTCTCATGCATTATAATCTCCCATCTTGACTACTGTAACATTCTGCTACTTGGTCTCCCGGCCTGTCATCTCTCTCCTTTCCAGTCTATCTTAAACTCTGCAGCTCAGATCGTCTCGCTCTCTTTCAAAAGAGAACCTGCAACCCCGATACTTCAGCCCATAGGGTGGCTTCCAATCAAACTTAGAATCATATTCAATACCCTTCTTTTAACCTTTAAATCCCTTCACTCTACTGCACCTCCCTACTTATATTACCTCTTGCTCCCTTATACTTTTTACAAACCCCCTACGAACATTGCTTCCTTCCGTCTTAATCTATTCTCTCTTGCTGCTCCCTACCTTTCAAACCTTCTCCCTGTCTCATTCGCAAGGTGACATCCTTTATGTTATTCTACATTTCTAAAAACCAGCACTAATAATGATTGTTAGCTGTCTGAGCACTTTATCCATCCCCCCACTTGTACCTGTATGATGTCCCTCACTCACACTTAGATTGTAAGCTTTTCGGGGCAGGGTTCTTTTTCCTATTATGTCAAGGCACACTTCATTATATATATATATATATATATATATATATATACAAAACCAGAAAGTCCACCGCATACCTCTTAATTTGCTTTCGCCTAGTGCTGGTAGAAAGGGAGTATGCCTGCTTCGCTCCTCCACATATGTATACAATCAACAATTCGCCGCACACAGGTCTTGACTTTAATACTTTTATTTAGCACATATGTCAATGTACTACGTTCCAGGGATCGCACTCTCCTTCGTCAGGTACAAACATTCACATAATGCTGGATGTAAAACAATCTTATATACCCTCCCCAGGAACTGACTACATAGCCCGACTCACATCTTAGAACATTCTCCTTGAAGTTAACCCCTTACATAACAGTAATAATTCAATCCACATAAAAGATCTCTGTTTTAGAGAAAAGACAATGTTTGTCAGCACTCAACATTATTTAAGATAGTGGTAAAGGTCGTAGTCTTTATTCAACACATCCGGGTATAAACTCTTAAGTTGGTGTAGCCACCAAACTTCCATTTTTTCAATCTAAGGCCACAATCTCCACCTCTGCTGTAATTCAAGACCCTCTCCAGCACCCTGAACTTTAATTCATTATCAGTGTGGGCTGCCTCCACATAGTGCTTTGGTACAGGCAACTTCATTTCCTTTTTTCGTATACTAGCACGGTGCTGGGAGATACTTGATATTATCATTTGGGTGGTCTTCCCAACATAAACCAACCCACAGGGACACCAGAGTGCATAAACCACATAAGTTTATTCTAGTGCGGTATTGTTTCTTATTCCCTGGGTGTATAAACACAGGACCCTTATCCCCATATTTACACTGTGTGCATTGCAGACAGGGATACATCCCAGGTTTCTGTTTACCAAGAAATGTAACCCTATCAGCATCATCCCGTCTGAACATGGCTCTGACTAAACTGTTACCAATAGTGTAGACCTTTTCAGTAATGAATTAATGGAGGAATCTTAAATTCCTCTATCGTTGGATAGGAACGGTGTAATGTATACCAGTTTTTACGAACAGCTTCCTCAATGAGGTTGCTCCCTATGGAGCATTATCAAAGGAATGCGCTTGGATTGTGATTTGTCCTTCCTGGTTTTTTTTTACCATCGACCTTCCATAAAGTGGTATCCAAAAGTTTTTTTGGGTATTGTCTATTTACAAATTTAGAATACATTTGTTTCATCTGTCTAGACCGTATATCAGGATCGCTTACAATACAATTCACCCTTCCAAACTGGCTGATCAGAATCGACCTCTTGACATGGGAGGATGGAAACTCCCAAATGCCAAGATCTGGTTCCGATCAGTCGGCTTGCTGTAGAGCTCAGTATTAATACCCTGATCTATCCTTATTAGCACATCCAGAAAACTTATCTCTGTCATACTGGTCGGGGTGTAGTGTGTTCATGAAAATGTTGTAGGGATCCAATATCGCCCCGCCACAAGAGGAAGACGTCATCTATATATCTCCACCAGGCCACACAGTGCCTGGTGAAGGATGGTAACATATAGATGAAGTCCTTCTCAAGCCAATCCCATGAAGGCATTGGCATATGACGGAGTGACATTGGATCCCATGGCAGTACCTCTAAGCTGCCTGTAGAAGGCATCGTCAAACTTAATAAATGATCTGTGTAAAATGAATCTCAAACAATCCATGAAAAACTAGACCTGTCGCTCATTGTATCCTCCAACCCTCCAACCCCACTCAGTAGACAGCGGCACAAAGCTATCCCATCTCTGTGTGGTATGGAGGTACACAGGGACCAAGGGCACAAGTATTTTTGTGAACCTTGGGCATGGTGTACAACACAGGAGTAACCGTGTGAGTTACAATGAGGGCCTTTTTAAGCTCCTTACAGATTCTTTGGTCACTTGGTGAGGAAGACATCAATTTCCTTTTTAATGTCCCATATGGGATCTCCTTGCATTTTACGGTATACCTTCTCATCACCAAGTTGGCTCATCACCTTCTCATCACCAAGTATCTCATTTAAATATTACTCGGTGTCCAATATCATGATCGCACCCCCTTTATCGGAGGGTTTGATACATTTTCAATATTTCCCACCGCTTGCGATCTATGTATGTATGTGAGTATCTATGTATAATTTTATTTATATAGCACCACTTGGGTACGCAGCGCTGTACATTATAAAATACAGAGTATACACACACATATATATATATATATATATATATTATATTTTAACCATTGAAACTTTATTAATGTAAATTTAATTTATTTAATTGATCTGTATAATGGCTTGCACTCATCCCCATTTGTATACTTACAGGGCTATTCAATAAAAGTTCCTATCATTTAAAATGGTGCGAAGTTTGCCCCAACCAATCAGATGTTAACTTTCAAATGTTAACATCTACGTCACAAAACGCGTCAGGCACCACCTGTGTCTAACCTTGCTTTTCCTTCTGATGTAGCTCGGCGTCTTGGTTTTAATAAATAAAATTATACATACATACACACATACATACATAGATCATAAGTAGATGGTAACATGCATGAAACTAATGCGCTTTTTAATGTGTGTTGCCATCCAGTACAGTGTGGCCTCAGCCTTATGGTTTCTAACAGTATAATGTCAAATTCTACTAGGCTGTAGAATTAGCTGATTACATTTTTTATATATTCACATAAAGGTGTAATTGTTAATTTTCCTTGAGCACCTGAGCAAAGGACATGTAAAATGTACCTAGATAAACCTGAAGAGGGCACTGTTCTTTCACATTTGTACATTCAGGCACTTTACATGAAGATGTACATCTACAATACAAAAGAACATCATACACACAAATTGGCTGCTCTGTTTTTGTATATTAACTGTATTAACTGAGACCACCCACCATATCTGCTGACATTCTACACAATGTGTATGTTTTGCTGCAAAGATTGTTTTAATGGCAAAACTTTGTGTTTTTAAAATTTCACAAAATGTTGTGGGATTTTCAAAATCACAAAACAATGATACACGATTACACTCCAGTCAGCAGGGTCAAGACAACCAATCACATCCACTTTATATTGGGCCAGCTCCCTCAGGTCCATGCTGTCCCAGTAGCAGTAAAAATTATGACAGTTTATTTCAAATGGAAGTGTTCTGTTTTGTCCTGAAATATCCTAGCAGTGGGCACAGCATGCATTGTGGGAAATACCGCCACATTGCAGTCATCAGCCAATGATTGCTCACCGGCCTTATGGCTTTGCAAGCTTACAAAGCGTACAGCATCAGAGAGCAGCGAGGATTCAAGGTATATACCTAGTCTCAGGAACACTAGGGAAGAAGGAAAATATTGCAAATGTGAGGTGGGGGGGGGGGTGATTACTCTATGCGTAAAAGGTTTTATAGGGGGTGAACATGCATTTGAAAGCAAAATACTGTGCCTTATTCTTATTTATTATCTTATTATTTGCATTAATAAAAAAACATGTATGTATGTATGTATAGTTTATTTATAAGGCGCCACCGCTGTACAGTAACAAAATACAATAAAGTCACACAAGGGGAACAAATACAAAGAGTTCATTACATAAATACAAAAATTATATAAATAGAAATGCTAGACGCTTGCCACAAAAGGGAAAGCAGGCCCCTTCCCCGTAGAGCTTACAATCTAGTTAACAGTTTTCCTTAAGTTAAAGCTGCAGAACATGGTTGGCAGAAGTGGCCTCTGATTATTTAAAGGGTATTGCCATACATTTTTAGAATTCAGTTTTATTGAAGAATAAAACCAGGAGAGAAGGTAAGAAACTTACCCGCTCACGGCTCACTCGCTCCCCCAGCGTGTAGTCTAACAGGACCCGAAGGACTCTGTCTTCTATGCGCATGCGCGATCCATGCGCATAGAAAACAGAGTCCGTTGGGATCTGTCAGAGGACTCGCCAAGGGAGCGAAAGATTGGGTAAGTTTCTTACCTTCTCTCCTAGCTCCTGATTCTTTTATTGAAGAACGGGAGGTAAGACACAGCTCCTTTACCTTCAATAAAACTGAATTCCAAAAATGTGTTAATATGCGTGGAGATACCCTTTAAAAAATTACCGTATGATTATAGATATAAAGATTTTATACAGTTTCCAAGACACATTTTCAGAAAAGTTCATGTAATGAAACCTAAAACATCCTCAATACACTGTGATTCCTTTACTCTGAATCACCTCAGAAATGCAAATTCCAAAGGATTATTGCTTCTGCATAAATACATATAGGAAATCACCTAAGCACGGAGTTTTAACTCTTTAAGGGGCCATCTGGATTAATGATAATTTCTCGTACCTTCCATAATATCACATGATATTTCCTTTTAGCTGATCCAAGGTGTCTACTTTGGCATTTAACTGTATCTTAACATCCCTGTACAAAAAAGAATCTTCGCTCTTTCCAAGAATTTTCTCTGGCTTTGTCCAGGGAAGCCACGTCCTATAAGAATGCTATGTCCTACGACCTTTCCATAGCACAAATGATTTCTTTTTACAATGAAATCAGATTTTGTGGGAAAAACCCTGAACATTTTCCAATTGTATGTAAAATAATAGGTTATCAGCAGTTCTGGGCTGATAACCTAAATCCAAATATTGCTCACTTGGAGAGTATTAATATGAATGGAATGTTTTGGTTGCTAAGCTTATTATTCTTGAGTGGCACTATTCAGTGCCTATATGAAATTTTACCAGCAATTAAAGATCTTCGAGTTCCTGTTGCCATTGGAGATGTTCGAAACCGGTGAAATTCATTGTGTTTTTGAATTTTCGAAAAGGTTTTGAGAATTCTAAAAGAACCCCAATAGAAATTAATGGGAGCCGTAGTTTTGATCATTTCGGTGTTGGATATTGAATATTTGAAGTTCCATATAGAATTTCCTATATCAAATAATTAATAAACTCATTGGATATTCAAAGTTCCGGGTTTTGGTCTTCGAAAAGTTCCTAAAGCCCCATCAAACTGGCAGTTTCAAATCAGAAATTGTTATTAGTTATTATGCTATATGGGTATTGTGTTCTAATTATTAGTTGCATCTACCTATGATGAAGTTAAATAGATCGAGGAGGTGATGTATTAATGTTAGGGGCTACTTACTGTTTCCTGCTCCCACAATTGCAAAAAAAAAGAAATTGGCAACCTCCCCCCAAAAAGGAAACTGTTACAACCCCCACACAAAATAATAAGTTTACACCTAGGGCCAGATCCAGCTCAGTACTAACCTATTGTGATCCTAGCTATGATGATCTTTTACTAAACCTAACTAGAAAAAAGCCACTTCTGTCTGCCACGTGCAATAAATATTTCAGTTTTGCTTGTAAGCAGTTTCTTGGAAAATGTTGGTGGTCTGTATCTCTCAGAGAGAGCAGTGTTCACAGAGTCAATAGAGGTGGGGGGGTTCGACACCATTCTATCTGCCATGAACAATGCTGTTTTGACACCTTACCCTGGACAGTTTCGATAACACCCCTTAGCCTCAATGCAATTACACCTTGCATTCAGAAGGTCCCTAACACTGGGCTGTGATATGCTAATTGGGATTTTCCAGGGTACATAATTGCCACATATTCTTATACAAATCATTCTGAATTGAGAAAGCCAGTCGGATGACTAGCGAAACGTCTACAAGAACTAAACTTCAAGTCCAGTTGATGTAACTAAATACAACAGATATGTAAATATGTTGGTCTGCACTAAAATATTTTTTAATTGCATTGCAAGTGCAATTGGGGAAACTGTGCGCCGGAGTAAACCCAGGCAAGCACAGGGAGGACAGGAGTGGAATCGAGCTCATGATTCTGCTCTGCGCAGGCAGAATCCCTACCACTTTGCCGCTGTGCTGCCCAACTGTTATACCTTTTTTTTTAAAATTAAGACCTAGTGACAGTTATGACATTTATGATGTCCTGCCTAGCTATTTGCGTAAAGGGGTGGAGCTATGATACATCACTGCACAGTTTGTATTGACAGAAGCACAAAGCCTAAGGTGCAATGACATGAATAATATAACAGCCTAGTTATGAGGTCACAATCCTATATAAACTGCGCTATACAAAAGCATACTTACAGCTGGCTCCTACGCTAAATATTAATAATAATAATAAAATAGGTTGGAGTGACTTTAAGATGGGGTTTACTGCACAAATATCTCAAAAAACACAATAATTTACCTAATTAAAGCATATACATCAGGAAAATAGTGTGTGATCAGTTGGAACTAGACACCACAATTTAGACCTCTTTTCAGATAAAAAAAAATAGGCTGCATTCCATGCAGTGGCACCTAAGCCTTAAGGCTCGTACACACGTACAATGTTTGCAGCAACCCACGACCCGATGCACAACCACAACGATGGCCGTTTACGACAATAAACACACTGCCATGGCAGATCAACAAACCACCCCCGACCAAACGCATGCACACGTGTGATAATTGGCCTAAACCAGTGTTTGGTGAACGTGCTCGGGGGTTGCTGCAAACATTGTACATGTGTACGAGGCTTTAGGGTTTTTTACATGCACAACAATGCAGCAACACTACAAAATATTATTTAGAAATATACAAAGAAATAGCGGTATGCAGTTGCTGGGGCAAGATTCAGGGGTGGAGCCTCAACTTCATCATAATAATAGATACATGAATACAGTCCAGAGGACAAACTTACAGTACACATTAGGTATATACAGGACTGAACAGCAGAGATGTGTCATTTCTATTTACCCTTTTTTAAGTGAGGATCTGTTACAGCTGGTTACACAGGCAGATTGTTTGTGGCTTAGAATTTTGGTGCAACTATTTGATTGGATAGACAAGAGCTCTGTAATCCCAGCAATTAGCTGTGCAATACAAATTAGATGCTTTGATTCGTATTGCCCAATTTCCAAGGCTAATGTGTACGTGACTACAGAGGTATAACACAATGTGTGACAAATGATGTCTTTGCCATTCACTTTGAGAATCTTGGTGACCGGACCTCTAGCAAGTGTAAACAACTGATCAATATTAAATACCGACTGATTCCCAATATAGAGCCCTCGGCATTGTGTTATTTCCATGACAACACCCACACAGTTTTATTCAGCAACATTTACACACAGGTGACTGAGACTCAATAACTAGTTTGTCTACTCACCCTGATTATCCTGTACATCGCACGGTTACAAGTAGGCATTATAAACCCCAAAACATCCAAATAAACAAACGTTTGTCAAGGAAGGATATTTTGTTTTGTAGATTTCATCAAACACAAGTTTATACCATATATCCTCAATTTTATCTTTCATGTCTAAAAGGAAAAGTTCACTGCAAAAGTGAACAATTCCCTTAATGTATTGATTAAAGACCGGGAGGATAAGGAGCCATGGTTTACCTTCCGTTCTTCATTCAATCGACCAGGAGCCAGGGACGAAGATAGAACAAACTTACCATTCGCGTGAGCTTCCACAGCAGCACTGAAACGCCCGACCGCTTCCTGGTTCTGTTCTGTGCGCTATAGTTAATAGAACCAGGAACTTATTTTTTTATAATATAATATGAGGGATAAAATACTTTTGGGAGTTGACGCATCTTACCTGACCATGATCCTGCTATGCAATTAGCGCTTTGTAGTTACAGCATCATGGGTTAACCACCCATTTACGTCATGTTAAATTAGTAGTGTAAAACTTAATGCTCACATTGGAGTTCCATGGTCTGTCTATAAGCACTTACCCTTCAGTTTTGCAATATGTTCAAATTACACAAGATACATTCGTCCCTGTTAATGGCCAGCCATAAAGCAGTGACCCAGGTGCAGAGATCGGGGGTTTAAAGGGCATGTCCATCCCCAAAACTATAATTCCCCCCACCACTGGCCCAACTCTGTAGTAAATAAAAATCCTTACCTTACATCCCAACTTACATACCAGCTCCAAACTCTGCCTCCTGTCTCCCCTCCGGGAGAAGTTTGGCATGCGCACTGCAGCCATTCTCCCCCTCCCTCTCCCTCCCGTTTTGGACTCCCACCTCCTAACTCAAAACCCATTTTATATAGTGTAGGGATTAGTCTTCCAGCCCCAACCGCTATATTTTTAATGTAAGAAACTTCCCCAATCCTTACTTACCTTCCCTCTTTCCTCTGCCATTCAGATCTACTGGCAGCCACGTCCGTGATTGGCTGCCTCTCAGCTAATCACAGACGCGGCTGACGGTCCCACCCCTCTGTTTGCATTTTCGCGCAAGCAGAGGGCTGGGCAGTGCAGTGGAGGAAAGAGGGAAGGTAAGTAAAGATCGGGGAAGTTTCTAACATATAGCGGTTGGGGCTGGGGGACTAAGCCCTACACTATATAAAAAATTTAAAAGAAGAGTGGACATACCCTTTAAGTCACACTAACTCGACTTGCTTGTGGCCCCACAGCTCTGGAAAAATCTTCACTATTATCCCCAATATTATATCTATTTAATGATAAAGGAACCAACAGATTTCTTTCATCTTCACTCACCAACATATTGTCAATAACGTGGAATACATTTTCTGCAACGTTTCTGGTTTTAGCGGCCGCGTTGAGATAAACAAGGGTGGTCGCTCCTCGATTCCAGTCGACTAAAATGACATTGAAATCTTGGATACTGAGCAGCCTTCCGACGATATCCTCTATCCATACTGGTGGGGATCCAGTCGGCCTGTAACCGTGGGTAATGAAAACCGTCCTTCTTGTAACATTCTGATCATGGAAAGATGTTGAATTTAAATGTTTCCCACAGGTTGGATTCTCTCTGGTATGAAGTATAAATTTAACATTGAGGTCAGTCCTGATGATTGATTGTGTATGTTAAGATCTGTCGAACATTTCTCTTCTGTATCTAGGAAAAAGGACAATCAGGGGTGTCTCTAGGGTTTTGAATGCCGCACCTATGTACTACTAGGTGCTATGTTAATTTTCCTTCTGCTCTGCCTGCCACTTTTCTAAAGAAAATTTTTTTAAAGTGAGCTCTGCCTGCTGCCTCTCTGATATTTAGCATGGGTGCCGCCCTGAGCATTTTGCTCATATTGCCTCATTAGCGAGACACCCCTGTGGACAATACAAGTTGAGATACATTTGTGATAGACAATTATAATAAATAAAATAACAAAGACCATTTTTGTCCCTCCTTAAAAGCAAGAAAATGTTCTCCTGCCCTTTTCTGGAAGGGGGAGCATCATTTTGCTGCATAAAAGTTTACCCCAACATCACATTTGAGGCTTGGGGGATTTCTTTTTCTTCATGACTTTTATGTCAGCTCTTTAATATGATTGTGATAGCTGCGTGGCTAAATTTTCCAAAATTCTCACCAAGATTCCAATCTTACAGGCAAAAAAAAATCCTCCCCTGAAAGTTAGCAGGGTAAGGACATAAACTGCAAGGTTTTCACCCCTGGGTTTTGTCTTCAAACCCTGAACATGGGTTCCAAAGTTCTGACCATAGTCCCAGTCTAGTCCGATCTCCTCCCAAAGTCAGGGACTTACCCAGGCATCCCACCTCTCCCTGAAGTTCAGGCAGTCTCCCTGATTTTAATGGCAGATCCCTGACTCCCTGAAATATTATACAATCTCCCTGAAATGTGTTGTATTGAATTAGAGTGAGTGGGAGCACAATGATGTCAGAGTCTTTTAGCGGTTAACACGTGACAAAAACACTTAATAGTTACATGACTTGTTGTATACATGTGTGTCTGACTGTTTTCATGAGTGTGTGTCTGTTGAGATGCATGTGTGTGTGCAAAAGTGTCTGACTGTATACATGTGTCTGTGTGCATGGATTATGCGTTAATCTTGGGGAGGGGCTTTAGGGGGTGGGTACCCTCCCTGAAATGTGTGGATACCCTCCCTGAAATGAGTTTTGGCAGGATGGGATGTCTGCTTACTGTATACACTTGAGTATAAACTGAGGTACCTAATTAATACCTGAAAAAGGAGTAAAAGTGATTGATTTGAGTATAAACCGAGGGTAAAAAATATGATCACTACTGCCTTCTGATTCTGTATTGTTATGAGGCTTTAGTTGCCATTTAAATGGACAGCAGAATTCCCATACAGTAGTCCCATACAGTAATAGCCAAAACCAGTATGGCTGTTACCTTATGGACTAATGTATGGGAATTCTGTCCATTTAAAGGGCAACTAAAGCCTCAAAACAATACCGAATCAGAAGGCAATCTTTAACAATAGATAACATCTATTGGACACATCCGCAAGGAGTTTGTATGTTCTGTGTTCTGTGCTTGTGTGGGTTTCCTCCGGGCACTCCGGTTTCCCCCACAATAATAAAGACATACTGATAGGCTGTATGTGTCAAATAAATGTGCTTAGATTGTAAGCTCTTCAGGGCAGGGCCTGATGTGAATGTATACAATTGTAAAGCGCTATGGAAGATGTTGGCGCTATATAAATCCACAATAACAATAATAATAATAGAATAGAGCTGCTGTTATAAAGCTGCTGCCATAGAGCTGATGTTATAAAGATGCTGCCATAGAGCTGCTGTTATAAAGCTGCTGCCATAGAGCTGCTGTTATAAAGCTGCTGCCATAGAGCTGCTGTTATAAAGATGAAACGCCCGACCGCTTCCTGGTTCTGTTCTGTGCGCTATAGTTAATAGAACCAGGAACTTATTTTTTTATAATATAATATGAGGGATAAAATACTTTTGGGAGTTGACGCATCTTACCTGACCATGATCCTGCTATGCAATTAGCGCTTTGTAGTTACAGCATCATGGGTTAACCACCCATTTACGTCATGTTAAATTAGTAGTGTAAAACTTAATGCTCACATTGGAGTTCCATGGTCTGTCTATAAGCACTTACCCTTCAGTTTTGCAATATGTTCAAATTACACAAGATACATTCGTCCCTGTTAATGGCCAGCCATAAAGCAGTGACCCAGGTGCAGAGATCGGGGGTTTAAAGGGCATGTCCATCCCCAAAACTATAATTCCCCCCACCACTGGCCCAACTCTGTAGTAAATAAAAATCCTTACCTTACATCCCAACTTACATACCAGCTCCAAACTCTGCCTCCTGTCTCCCCTCCGGGAGAAGTTTGGCATGCGCACTGCAGCCATTCTCCCCCTCCCTCTCCCTCCCGTTTTGGACTCCCACCTCCTAACTCAAAACCCATTTTATATAGTGTAGGGATTAGTCTTCCAGCCCCAACCGCTATATTTTTAATGTAAGAAACTTCCCCAATCCTTACTTACCTTCCCTCTTTCCTCTGCCATTCAGATCTACTGGCAGCCACGTCCGTGATTGGCTGCCTCTCAGCTAATCACAGACGCGGCTGACGGTCCCACCCCTCTGTTTGCATTTTCGCGCAAGCAGAGGGCTGGGCAGTGCAGTGGAGGAAAGAGGGAAGGTAAGTAAAGATCGGGGAAGTTTCTAACATATAGCGGTTGGGGCTGGGGGACTAAGCCCTACACTATATAAAAAATTTAAAAGAAGAGTGGACATACCCTTTAAGTCACACTAACTCGACTTGCTTGTGGCCCCACAGCTCTGGAAAAATCTTCACTATTATCCCCAATATTATATCTATTTAATGATAAAGGAACCAACAGATTTCTTTCATCTTCACTCACCAACATATTGTCAATAACGTGGAATACATTTTCTGCAACGTTTCTGGTTTTAGCGGCCGCGTTGAGATAAACAAGGGTGGTCGCTCCTCGATTCCAGTCGACTAAAATGACATTGAAATCTTGGATACTGAGCAGCCTTCCGACGATATCCTCTATCCATACTGGTGGGGATCCAGTCGGCCTGTAACCGTGGGTAATGAAAACCGTCCTTCTTGTAACATTCTGATCATGGAAAGATGTTGAATTTAAATGTTTCCCACAGGTTGGATTCTCTCTGGTATGAAGTATAAATTTAACATTGAGGTCAGTCCTGATGATTGATTGTGTATGTTAAGATCTGTCGAACATTTCTCTTCTGTATCTAGGAAAAAGGACAATCAGGGGTGTCTCTAGGGTTTTGAATGCCGCACCTATGTACTACTAGGTGCTATGTTAATTTTCCTTCTGCTCTGCCTGCCACTTTTCTAAAGAAAATTTTTTTAAAGTGAGCTCTGCCTGCTGCCTCTCTGATATTTAGCATGGGTGCCGCCCTGAGCATTTTGCTCATATTGCCTCATTAGCGAGACACCCCTGTGGACAATACAAGTTGAGATACATTTGTGATAGACAATTATAATAAATAAAATAACAAAGACCATTTTTGTCCCTCCTTAAAAGCAAGAAAATGTTCTCCTGCCCTTTTCTGGAAGGGGGAGCATCATTTTGCTGCATAAAAGTTTACCCCAACATCACATTTGAGGCTTGGGGGATTTCTTTTTCTTCATGACTTTTATGTCAGCTCTTTAATATGATTGTGATAGCTGCGTGGCTAAATTTTCCAAAATTCTCACCAAGATTCCAATCTTACAGGCAAAAAAAAATCCTCCCCTGAAAGTTAGCAGGGTAAGGACATAAACTGCAAGGTTTTCACCCCTGGGTTTTGTCTTCAAACCCTGAACATGGGTTCCAAAGTTCTGACCATAGTCCCAGTCTAGTCCGATCTCCTCCCAAAGTCAGGGACTTACCCAGGCATCCCACCTCTCCCTGAAGTTCAGGCAGTCTCCCTGATTTTAATGGCAGATCCCTGACTCCCTGAAATATTATACAATCTCCCTGAAATGTGTTGTATTGAATTAGAGTGAGTGGGAGCACAATGATGTCAGAGTCTTTTAGCGGTTAACACGTGACAAAAACACTTAATAGTTACATGACTTGTTGTATACATGTGTGTCTGACTGTTTTCATGAGTGTGTGTCTGTTGAGATGCATGTGTGTGTGCAAAAGTGTCTGACTGTATACATGTGTCTGTGTGCATGGATTATGCGTTAATCTTGGGGAGGGGCTTTAGGGGGTGGGTACCCTCCCTGAAATGTGTGGATACCCTCCCTGAAATGAGTTTTGGCAGGATGGGATGTCTGCTTACTGTATACACTTGAGTATAAACTGAGGTACCTAATTAATACCTGAAAAAGGAGTAAAAGTGATTGATTTGAGTATAAACCGAGGGTAAAAAATATGATCACTACTGCCTTCTGATTCTGTATTGTTATGAGGCTTTAGTTGCCATTTAAATGGACAGCAGAATTCCCATACAGTAGTCCCATACAGTAATAGCCAAAACCAGTATGGCTGTTACCTTATGGACTAATGTATGGGAATTCTGTCCATTTAAAGGGCAACTAAAGCCTCAAAACAATACCGAATCAGAAGGCAATCTTTAACAATAGATAACATCTATTGGACACATCCGCAAGGAGTTTGTATGTTCTGTGTTCTGTGCTTGTGTGGGTTTCCTCCGGGCACTCCGGTTTCCCCCACAATAATAAAGACATACTGATAGGCTGTATGTGTCAAATAAATGTGCTTAGATTGTAAGCTCTTCAGGGCAGGGCCTGATGTGAATGTATACAATTGTAAAGCGCTATGGAAGATGTTGGCGCTATATAAATCCACAATAACAATAATAATAATAGAATAGAGCTGCTGTTATAAAGCTGCTGCCATAGAGCTGATGTTATAAAGATGCTGCCATAGAGCTGCTGTTATAAAGCTGCTGCCATAGAGCTGCTGTTATAAAGCTGCTGCCATAAGAGCTGTGTTATAAAGATGCTGCCATAGAGCTGCTGTTATAAGATGCTGCCATAGAGCTGCTGTTATAAAGATGCTGCCATAGAGCTGCTGTATAAAGATGCTGCCATAGAGTGCTGTTATAAGATGCTGTTATAAACGATGCTGCCATAGAGCGCGTGTTATAAAAGATGCTGCCATAGAGTGCTGTTATAAAGCTGCTGCCATAGAGCTGCTGTTATAAAGATAATGCCATAGAGGATGCTGTTATAAAGCTGCTGCCATAGAGCGTGCGTTATAAAGATACTGCATGAGCTGCTGTTATAAAGTGCTGCCATAGAGCGTGCTTATAAAGATGCTGCCATAGAGCTGCTGTATAAAGATGCGCCATAGAGCTGCTGTTATAAAGCTGCTGCCATAGAGCTGCTGTTATAAAGATACTGCCATAGAGCTGCTGTTATAAAGCTGCTGCCATAGAGCTGCTGTTATAAAGATGCTGCCATAGAGCTGCTGTTATAAAGATGCTGCCATAGAGCTGCTGTATAAAAGCTGCTGCCATAGAGCTGCTGTTATAAAGCTGCTGCCATAGAGCTGCTGTTATAAGATGCTGCATGAGCTGCGTTATAAGATGCTGCCATAGAGCTGTGTTATAAAGATGCTGCCATAGAGCTGATGTTATAAAGATGCTGCCATAGAGCTGCTGTTATAAAGCTGCTGCCATAGAGCTGCTGTTATAAAGCTGCTGCCATAGAGCTGCTGTTAAAAGATGCCTGCTGTTATAAGATGCTGCCATAGAGCTGCTGTTATAAAGATGCTGCCATAGAGCTGCTGTTATAAAGATGCTGCCATAGAGCTGTGTTTAAAGATGCTGCCATAGAGCTGCTGTTATAAAGATGCTGCCATAGAGTGCGTTTATAAAGATGCTGCCATAGAGCTGCTGTTTATAAAGATGCGTGATAAAGATGCTGCCATAGAGCTGCTGTTATAAAGATGCTGCCATAGAGCTGCTGTTATAAAGCTGCTGCCATAGAGCTGCTGTTATAAGATGCTGCCATAGAGCTGCTGTTTAAAGCTGCTGCATAGAGCTGCTGTTATAAAGATCGCCATAGAGCTGCGTTATAAAGCTGCTGCCAAAGCTGTTTATAAAGATATGCCATAGAGCTGCGGTTATAAAGCTGCTGCCATAGAGCTGCTGTTATAGATACTGCCATAGAGCTGCTGTTATAAAGCTGCTGCCATAGAGCTGCTGTTATAAAGATGCTTGCCATAGAGCTGCTGTGATAAAGATGCTGCCATAGAAGCTGCTGTTATAAGCTGCTGCCATAGAGCTGCTGTTATAAAGATGATGCCATAGAGCTGCTGTTATAAAGATGCTGCCATAAGCTGCTGTTAAAAGATGCTGCCATAGAGCTGTGTTATAAAGATGCTGCCATAGAGCTGCTGTTAAAGCTGCTGCCATAGAGCTGCTGTTATAAAGCTGCTGCCATAGAGCTGCTGTTATTAAAGATCTGCATAGAGTGTGTATAAAGATGTGCCATAGAGCTGCTGTTATAAAGATGCTGCCATAGAGCTGCTGTTATAAAGCGCTGCATTAGAGCTGCGTTATAAAGCTGCTGCCATAGAGCTGCTGTTATAAAGCTGCTGCATAGAGCTGCTGATTTGATAGATGCTGCTGTTAAAAGGATGCTGCATAGAGCTGCTGTTATAAAGATGTGCCATAGAGCTGCTTGATAAAATGCTGCATAGAGCTGTGTTATAAAGATGCTGCCATAGAGCTGCTGTTATAAAGCTGCTGGCATAGAGCTGCTGTTATAAAGCTGCTGCCATAGAGCTGCTGTTATAAAGCTGCTGGCATAGAGCTGCTGTTATAAAGATGCTGCCATAGAGCTGCTGTTATAAAGCTGCTGGCAAAGAGCTGCTGTTTGTTATAAATCTGCTGTTATTTAGAGCTATTTATTAAGTTGTTACTTTTGGTCGAAATGAAATATATCTTCATCCAAATTTTGTGATCCTTACTTGTTACGAAGCGCTCTGCCTAGGTTTTTTTTGAGTGTGTGTTTTTGAAAACTAAAATAATATGCGGAAAGAGATTTTAAACATAAATCCCTTTGGATTAATACATGCATGATAAGTTTTCATTCTGCAGATGTCAGAAGCTGAAAGAAGACAGTAGCTTTTTGTGTGACAGATGCAGGATCGCTGTGAAAGGGACAGTACCCTCTAAAAACAGATGTCTCACCCTAACCACCACAGTGTACTAAAAGGTTCTGGGCTTCTCCCAAAAACAGCTCCCCAAAGAACCACAGGGTCCTACAATCCACTAATTGGTAAAAAAGCTATTTTATTCTGTTGGGGTAAATAAAGGGGTAAGAGAGAAGGGTTTTAGAGTGGATAATGTACCCCCAATTGTAAATTATAAGGATATTAGAAGTCACAGAGGATTTCCGTGACCATATAAAGGCACGAGGCTGCAGGCCTTTTTTTCAGGGCACGGAACTCCAAGGTGACTTCTAATATCCCTTTAATTTACAGTTGGGGGTGCATTATTTATTATAACCTACCACTTTGTGGCTTCTGGTTTCCTTCTCCTCCTGGAATTGTAAGATTATAAGGCTATAATGTTACAGTTCCTCCCATAGAAATCTACTACAGGGGTTGGTTATAATAAGATAATAGAGGGAGGAGAGAGGGGAGCTAGATAGATTATCAAAATGGGCAGCAGAGCGGCAGATGATATTCAATGTTGATAAATGTAAGGTGATGCATTTGAGGTTTAACGATCCTTGTACCATATCTTATATACTAAACCAAAGTTGTGTTCCATGGACGATGGACCCATTTGCTCACACTAAAGTCCCGCCCACTTTATTTTCCTGCATTAAAAAAACCCAATATTCTACTCACTGCAGTACCTCACAAATCGCTGCACTTAGTTACTGTGGGCATGTGCTTTACTTTACTGGCCTGTACTATGGAACGAACGGTGAACAACTCTGCCTACCAGAACTTTAGTCTGTTGTAAGTACATGGAACAGAAGCACAACACAGTTACGTTAGCATATTCTGTATTGAGGGGGGGACATATTACTGTACACGGACACTGTGTAATGGGGGGACATATTACTGTACACGGACACTGTGTAATGGGGGGCATATTACTGTACACAGACACTGTGTATTGGGGAGACATATTACTGTACACGGACACTGTATTGGGGAGACATTACTGTACACAGACACTGTATAATGGGGGGGACATATTACTGTACACGGACACTGTGTAATGGGGGGACATATTACTGTACACGGACACTGTGTGATGGGGGACATATTACTGTACATGGACACTGTGTAATGGGGGGACATCATTACACAGTGTCTGTGTACAGTAATGTCTCCCCAATACAGTGTCCGTGTCAGTAATTGTCTCCCACAATACCACCAGTGTCCATGTACAGTAATATGTCCCCCCATTACACAGGTCCATGTCAGTTAATATGTCCCCATTACACAGTGTCCGTGTTCCAGTAGTCTCCCATTACACATGTCCGTGTAGTAATATGTCCCATTACACAGTGTCCATGTACAGTACTATGTCCCCCCATTACACAGTGTCCGTGTACAGTAATTGTCCCCATACACAGTGTCCGTGTTCAGTAATGTCTCCCATTACACAATGTCCGTTAAGTAATTAGTCCCATTCACAAGTCTTGTACGTAATGTCCCATTACACAGTGTCCGTACAGTAATATGTCACCCATTATTACAGGTCTGTGTACGCGTAATGTCTCCCAATAATACAGTGTCCTGATGTACAGTAATTAGTGTCAGAGTCCCCCCATTACACAGTGTCCATGATACCAGTAATATTGTCCCCATCACACAGCCCTTGTTCCGTGTACAGTAATATGTCCCACCATGACACAGTTTGTACGATGTACAGTAATATGTCCCCCCCATTATACAGTGTCTGTGTACGTAATGTCTCCCCAATACAGTGTCCGTGTACAGTAATATGTTCCCCCAATACACGTGTCTGTGTACAGTAATATGCCCCCTACACAGTGTCCGTGTACAGTAATTGTCCCCCCATTACACAGTGTCCGTGGTTACAGTAATATGTCCCCCCTCAATTACAGAATATGCTACGTAAACTGTGTTGTGCTTTCTGTTCATGTACTTACTACAGATAAAGTCTGTAGCAGAGATGTGTTCACCGTTCGTTCCCCATAGTACAGGCCAGTAAAGTAAAGAACATGTCCACAGTAACTACATGGTGTACAGCGATTTGTGATGGTCGGTACTGCAGTGAGTAGAATATTAGGGTTTTTTTAATGCAGGAAAATAAAGTGGCGGGACTTTAGTGTGAGCAAATGGGTCCATCGTCCATGGAACACACTTTGGTTTAGTATATAAGATATGGTACAAGGATCGTTAACCTCAAATGCATCACCTTACATTATCAACATTGAATATCATCTGCCGCTCTGCTGCCCATTTTGATAATCTATCTAGCTCCCCTCTCTCCTCCCTCTATTATCTTATTATAACCAACCCCTGTAGTAGATTCTATGGAGGAACTGTAACATTATAGCCTTATAATCTTACATTCCAGGGGAGAAGGAAACCAGAAGCCACAAAGTGTAGTTATAATAAATATGCACCCCCCAACTGTAATTAAAGGGATATTAGAAGTCACCTTGGAGTTCCGTGCCCTGAAAAAAGGCCTGCAGCCTCGTGCCTTTATATGGTCACGGAAATCTCTGTGACTTCTAATATCCTTAATTTACAATTGGGGGTACATTATCCACTCTAAAACCTTTCTCTTACCCCTTTATTTACCCCAACAGAATAAATAGCTTTTTTACCAATTAGTGGTTGTAGGACCCTGTTGTTCTTTGGGAGCTGTTTTTGGGAGAAGCCCAGAAACCTTTTAGTACACTGTGGTGGTTAGGGTGAGACACTGTTTTTTAGAGGGTACTGTCCCTTTCACAGCGATCCTGCCTCTGTCACACCAAAAAGCTACTGTCTTTTCAGCTTCTGACATCTGCAGAATGAAAACCTTATCATGCATGTATTAATCCAAAGGGATTTATGTTTAAAATCTCTTTCCGCATATTATTTTAGTTTTCAAAAAACACACACTCAAAAAAAACCAGGCAGAGCGCTTCGTAACAAGTAGGATCACAAAATTTGGATGAAGATATATTTCATTTCGACCAAAAGTAACAACTTAATAAATAGCTCTAAATAACAGCAGATTTATAACAAACAGCAGCTCTTTGCCAGCAGCTTTATAAAGCAGCTCTATGAGCATCTTTATAAGCAGCTATGCCAGCAGCTTATAACAGCAGCTCTATGCACGCAGCTTTAAACAGCAGCTCTATGCCAGCACGCTTATAACAGCAGCTCTATGGGCAGCATCTTTATAACAGAGTCTATATGGCAGCATCTTTATAACAGCAGCTCTATGGCAGCATTTTATAACAGCAGCTCTATGGCAGCATCTTTATAACAGCAGCTCTATGAGCCATCTTATAACAGCAGCATCTTTATAACAGCAGCTCTATGGCAGAGCAGCTTTATACACGCAGCTCTATGGCAGCAGCTATTAAAAGCAGCTCTATGCTACAGCTTTATAACAGCAGCTCTATGGCAGCATCTTTATAACAGCAACTCTATGCAGCTCTTATAACAGCAGCTCTATGGCAGCATCTTTAACAGCAGCTCTATGGCAGCAGCTTTATAACAGCAGCTCATGGCAGCAGCTTTATAACAGCAGCTCTATGGGCAGCATTTCTTTAACAGCAGCTCTATGGCAGACATCTTTATACAGCAGCTCTATGGCAGCAGCTTTATACACAGCAGACTCTATGGCAGTATCTTATACAGCAGCTTCTATGCAGCAGCACTCTATACAGCAGCTCTCTGGCAGCATCTTATAACAGCAGCTCTATGGCAGCATCGTTATAACAGCAGCTCTATGGCAGCAGCTTTATAACAGCAGCTCTATGGCAGTATCTTTATAACAGCAGCTCTATGGCAGCAGCTTTATAACAGCAGCTCTATGGCAGTATCTTTTATGAACAGCAGCTCTATGGCACAGCTTTACAGCAGCTCTATGGCAGCATCTTTATAACAGCAGCTCTATGGCACAGCTTTATAAACAGCAGCCTATTGCATATCTTTATAAACGAGCTCTTTGGCAGCAGCTTATAACAGCAGCTCTATGGCAGCATCTTTATACAGCATACGCAGCTCTATGGACAGCATTCTTATAACAGGCATCTTTTAACAGCAGCTCTATGGCAGATCTTTATAACAGCAGCTCTATGGCAGCATCTTTATAACAGCAGCTCTATGGCAGCGCATCTTATAACAGCAGCTCTATGCAGCATTCTTTATAACAGAAGCTCTATGGCAGCATCTTATAACAGCAGCTATGGCAGCATCTTTATACAGCAGCAATCTTTATAACAGCAGCTCTATGGCAGCAGCGTTTTATACAGCAGCTCTATGGCAGCAGCTTTATAACAGCAGCTCTATGGCAGCAGTTTATAACAGAGCTCTATGGCAGCATCTTTATAACATCAGCTCTATTGGCAGCTATTTTATAACAGCAGCTCTATGGCAGCATTTATAACAGCAGTCTAGGCTATAAAGTTAGCAGCAAGCTTTATAACAGCAGACTCTATGGCAGCATCTTTATAACAGCAGCTCTATGGCAGCATCTTTATAACAGCAGCTCTATGAGCAGTTTTAACCAGCAGCTTATGGCAGTCATCTTCTATGATTAACAGCAGCTCTATGGCAGCATCTATAACAGCAGCTCATGCAGCGCATCTTTATAACGCAGCTCTATGGCAGCACTTTTAACAGCAGCTCTATGCAGGCTTTATAACAGCAGCTCATGGCTAGCAGTCTCTTATAACAAGCAGCTCTATGGCAGTATCTTTATAACAGCAGCTCTATGGCAGCGCTTTATAACAGCAGCTCTATGGCAGCATCTTTATAACACAGCTCTTATGGCAGCTCTTTATAAACAGCATCTTATACAGCAGCTCTATGGCAGCATCTTTATAACAGCAGCTCTATGGCAGCATCTTTAACAGCAGCTCTATGCAGCAGATCTTTATTAAATCAGCTCTATGCAGCATTTAACAGCAGCTCTATGGCAGAGCTTTATAACAGCAGCTCTATGGCAGTATCTTTATAACACAGCTCTATGGCAGCATCTTTATAACAGCAGCCTATGGCAAGTATCTTATAACTCAGCAGCCTTGCAAGCTTATAACAGCAGCTCTATGGCACGCTTTATAACAGCAGCTCTATGGCAGCATCTTTATACATCAGCCTATGGCACAGCTTTAACGCAGCTATTCTTATTATTATGTTATTGGGATTTATATAGCGCCAACATCTTCCATAGCGCTTTTACAATTGTTAACTTCACATCAGGCCTGCCCTGAAGAGTGTACAATCTAAGCACATTTATTTGACACATACAGCCTATCAGTATGTCTTTATTATTGTGGGGGAAACCGGAGTGCCGGAGGAAACCCACACAAGCACAGAACACAGAACATACAAACTCCTTGCGGATGTGTCCAATAGATGTTATCTATTTGTTTAAAGATTGCCTTCTGATTCGGTATTGTTTTGAGGCTTTAGTTGCCCTTTAAATGGACAGATATCCCATACATTAGTCCATAGGTAACAGCCATATGGTTTTGGCTATTACTGTATGGGACTACTGTATGGGAATTCTGCTGTCCATTTAAATGGCAACTAAGCCTCATAACAATACAGAATCAGAAGGCAGTAGTGATCATATTTTTTACCCTCGGTTTATACTCAAATCAATCACTTTTACTCCTTTTTCAGGTAGTTAATTAGGTACCTCGTTTATTACTCAAGTGTATACAGTAAGCAGACACTCCCATCCTGCCAAAACTCATTTCAGGGAGGGATATCACAATTCAGGGAGGGTACCCACCCCTAAAGCCCCTCCCCAAGATTAACGCATAATCCCATGCACACAGACCACATGTATACAGTAGACACTTTTGCACACACACATGCATCTCAACAGACACACACTCATGAAACAGTCAGACCACATGTATACAACAAGTCATGTAACTATTAGTTTTTTTGTCACGTGTTAACCGCTACAAAGACTCTGCATCATTGTGCTCCCACTCACTCTAATTCAATACAAACACATTTCAGGGAGATTGTATAATATTTCAGGGAGTCAGGGATTCTGCCATTTAAAATCAGGGAGACTGCCTGAACTTCAGGGAGAAGGTGGGATGCCTGGGTAAGTCCCTGACTTGGGAGGAGATCGGACTAGACTGGGACTATGGTCAGAACTTTGGAACCCATGTTCAGGGTTTGAAGACAAACCCAGGGTGAAAACCTTGCAGTTTATGTCCTTACCCTGCTAACTTTCAGGGGAGGATTTTTTTTTGCCTGTAAGATTGGAATCTTGGTGAGAATTTTGGAAAATTTAGCCACGCGCTATCACAATCCATATTAAAGAGCTGACATAAAAGTCTGGAAAAAAAGAAATCCCCCAAGCCTCAAATGGTGATGTTGGGGTAAACTTTATGCAGCAAAATGATGCTCCCCCTTCCAGAAAGGGCAGGAGAACATTTCTTGCTTTTAAGGAGGGACAAAAATGTCTTTGTTATTTTATTTATTATAATTGTTCTATCACAATGTATCTCAACTTGTTGTCCACCAGGGGGTGTCCTCGCTAATGAGGCAATATGAGTCAAAATGCTCAGGCGGCACCCATGCTAAATATCAGAGAGGCAGCAGGCAGAGCTCACTTTAAAAAAATTCTTTAGAAAAGTGGCAGGCAGAGCGAAGGAAAATTAACATAGCACCTAGTAGTACATAGGTGCGGCATTCAAAACCCTAGAGACACCCCTGATTGTCCTTTTTCCTAGTACAGAAGAGAAATGTTCGAAGATCTGTAACATACACAATCAATCATCAGGACTGACCTCATGTTAAATTTATTTCATACCAGAGAGAATCCACCTGTGGGAAACATTTAAATTCAACATCTTTCCAGATCAGAATGTTTACAAGAAGACGGTTTTTCATTACCCACGGTTACAGGCCGACTGGATCCCCACAGTATGGATAGAGGATATCGTCGGAAGGCTGCTCAGTATCCAAGATTTCAATGTCATTTTAGTCGACTGGAATCGGGAGGAGCGACCACCATGTTTATCTCAACGCGGCCGCTAAAACCAGAAACGTTGCAGAAAATGTTCCACGTTATTGAAAATATGTTTGGTGAGTGAAGTGAAAGAAATCTGTTGGTTCCTTTATCATTAAATAGATATATATTGGGGATAATAGTGAAGATTTTTCCAGAGCTGTGGGGCCACAAGCAAGTCGAGTTTAGTGGACTTAAAGGGTATGTCCACTCTTCTTTAAATTTTTATATAGTGTAGGGCTTAGTCCCCAGCCCCAACCGCTATATGTTTGAAACTTTCCCCGATCTTTACTTACCTTCCCTCTTTCCTCCACTGCACTGCCCAGCCCTCTGCTTGCGCGAAAATGCAAACAGAGGGGTGGGGACCGTCAAGCCGCGTCTGTGATTAGTGAGAGGCAGCCAATCACGACTGGCTGCCAGTAGATCTGAATGGCAGAGGAAAGAGGGAGGTAGTAAGGATTGGGGAAGTTTCTTACATTAAAAATATAGCGGTTGGGGCGTGGAGACTAATCCCTACACTTATAAATAGGTGTTTTGAGTTAGGAGGTGGGAGTCCAAAACGGGAGGGAGAGGGAGGGGGAGAATGGCTGCAGTGCGCAGACAAACTTCTCCCGAGGGGAGACAGGAGCAGAGTTGGAGCTGGTATGTAAGTTGGGATGTAAGGTAAGGATTTTTATTTACTACAGAGTTGGGGCCGTGGTGGGGGGAATTATAGTTTTGGGGATGGACATGCCCTTTTAAACCCCCGATCTCTGCACCTGGGTCACTGCTTTATGGCTGGCCATTAACGGACGAATGTTCTTGTGTAATTTGAACATATTGCAAACTGAAGGGTAAGTGCTTTAGACAGACCATGGAACTCCAATGTGAGCATTAAGTTTTACACTACTTAACCTTTAACATGACGTAAATGGGTGGTTAAACCATGATGCTGTAACTACAAAGCGCTAATTGCATGCAGGATCATGGTCAGGTAAGATGCGTTCACTCCCAATAAGTTATTTTATCCCTCATATATATTAAAAAAAATAAGTTCTGGTTCTATTAACTATAGCGCACAGAACAGAACCAGGAAGCGGTCGGGCGTTTCAGTGCTGCTGTGGAAGCTCACGCGAATGGTAAGTTTGTTCTAATCTTCGTTCCCTGCTCCTGGTCGATTGAATGAAGAACGGAAGGTAAACCATGGCTCCTTATCCTCCGGTCCTTTAATCAATACATTAAGGGAATTGTTCATTTTGCAGGTGAACTTTTCCTTTAGACATGAAAGATAAAATTGAGGATATATGGTATAAAACTTGTGTTTGATGAATCTCCACAAAACAAAAAAACTATCCTTCTTGACAAACTTTATTGGAGTTTGGGTTATAATCACTTGTAAACAGTGCGATGTACAGGAAATCAAGGTAGTAGACAACTAGATTGTCTCATCCCTGTGGTAAATGTTGCTGATAAAACTGTGTGGGTTGTTTGTCATGGAAAAACACAATGGCGAGGCTCTATATTGGGAATCAGTCGGTATTTAATATTGATCAGTTGGTTTACACTGGCTAGAGGTCCGGTCAGCAAGATTCTCAAAGTGAATGGCAAGACATCATTTGTCACACACTTGTGTTATTAATACTGTAGTACCACGTACACATTAGCCTTGGAAATTGGGCAATCGAATCAAAGCATAATTTGTATTGCACAGCTAATTGCTGGGATTACAGAGCTCTTGTTCACTCCAATCAAATGTTGCACCAAAATCTAAGCCAACAAACAATCTGCCTGTGTAACCAGCTGTAACAGCTCCTCACTTAAAAAAGGGTAAATAGAAATGACACATCTCTGCTGTTCAGTCACGTATATACCTAATGTTGTAACTGTAAGTTTGTCCTCTTGACTGTATTATGTATCTATTATTATGATGAAGTTGAGGCTCCCCCCTGAATCTTGCCCAGAACTGCATACACGCTATTTCTTGTATATTTCTAATAATATTTTGTAGGTTGGGCTGCATTGTTGTGCATGTAAAAAACCCTCAAGCCTCGTAACATGTACAATGTTTGCAGCAACCCCGAGCACGTTCACCAAAACACGGGTTTAGGCCAATTATCACACGTGTGCATGCGTTTGGTCGGGGGTGGTTTGTTGAATCTGCATGGCAGTGTGTTATTGTCGTATAACGGCCATCGTTGTGGTTGTGCATCGGGTCGTGGGTTGCTGCAAACATTGTACGTGTGTACGAGCCTTAAGGCTAGGTGCCAATGCATGGAATGCAGCCTATTTTTTTTTATCTGAAAAGAGGTCTAAATTGTGGGTCGTAGTTCCAACTGATCACACACTATTTTCCTGATGTATATGCTTTAATTAGGTAAATTATTGTGTTTTTTGAGATTTTGTGCAGTAAACCCCATCTTAAAGTCACTCCAACCATTTTTATTATTATATACTTTTAGCGTAGAGCCAGCTGTAAGTATGCTTTTGTATAGCGCAGTTTAATAGGATGTGACCTCATAACTAGGCTGTTATATTTATTCATGTCATTGCACCTTAGGCTTGTGTCTCTGTCAATACAAACTGTGCAGTGATGTATCATAGCTCCACCCCTTTACGCAAATAGTAGGCAGGACATGATAAATGTCATAACTGTCACTAGGTCTTAATTTTAAAAAAAAAGGTAAACGTTGGGCGCACAGCGGCAAAGTGGTAGGGATTCTGCCTGCGCAGAGCAGAATCATGAGCTCGATCCACTCCTGTCCTCCCTGTGCTTGCCTGGGTTATCTCCGGCGCACAGTTTCCTCCCCAATTGCACTTGCAATGCAATTAAAAAATTTTATGCAGACCAACATATTTACATATCTGTTGTATTTAGTTACATCAACTGACTTGAAGTTTAGTTCTTGTAGACGTTTCGCTAGTATCCGACTGGCTTTCTCAATTCAGATGATTGTATAAGAATATGTTGGCAATTATGTACCGCTGGAAAATCCCAATAGCATATCACGCCCAGTGTTAGGGACCTTCTGAATGCAAGGTGTAATTGCATTGAGGCTAAGGGTGTTAATCGAACTGTCCAGGGTAAGGTGTCAAACAGCATTGTTCCATGGCATAGATAGAATGGTGTCGAACCCCCCCACCTCTATTGACTCTGTGAACACTGCTCTCTCTGAGGATACAGACCCACCAACACTTTCCAAGAAACTGTTTACAAGCAAAACTTAAATATTTATTGCACGTGGCAGACAGAAGTGGCTTTTTTCTAGTTAGGTTTAGTAAAAGATCATCATAGCTAGGATCACAATAGGTTAGTACTGAGCTGGATCTGGCCCTAGGTGTAAACTTATTATTTTGTGTGGGGGTTGTAACAGTTTCCTTTTTGGGGGGAGGTTGCCCATTTTTTTTTTTTTGCAATTGTGGGAGCAGAAACAGTAGTAGCCCTAACATTAATACATCACCTCCTCGATCTATTTAACTCATCATAGGTAGATGCAACTAATAATTAGAACACAATACCCATATAGCATAATAACTAATACAATTTCTGATTTGAAACTGCCAGTTTGATGGGGCTTTAGGAACTTTCGAAGACCAAAACCGAACTTTGAATATCCAATGAGTTTATTTATTATTTGTATAGGAAATTCTATATGGAACTTCAATATTCAATATCCAACACCGAAATGATCAAAACTACGGCTCCCATTAATTTTATTGGGGTTTCTTTTAGAATTCTCAAAAACCTTTTCGAAAATTCAAAAACACAATGAATTTCACCGGTTTCAACATCTCCAATGGCAACAGGAACTCGAAGATCTTTAATTGTCTGGTAAAATTTTCATATAGGCACTGAATAGTGCCACTCAAGAATAATAGCTTAGCAACCAAAACATTCCATTCATATTAATACTCTCCAAGTGAGCATATTGAATTTAGGTATCAGCCCAGAACTGCTGATAACCTATTATTTTACATACAATGGAAAATTTCAGGGGTTTCCCACAAAATCTGATTTCATTAAAAAAGAAATCATTTGTGCTATGGAAGGTCGTCGGACTAGCATTTCTTATAGGACGTGGCTTCCCTGGACAAAGCCAGAGAAATTCTTGGAAGACGGCGAAGATTCTTTTTTGTACAGGGATGTTAAGATACAGTTAAATGCCCAAAGTAGACACCTTGGATCAGCATAAAGGAAATATCATGTGATATTATGGAAGGTACGAGAAATTATCATTAATCCAGATGGCCCCTTAAGAGTTAAAACTCCGTGCTTAGGTGATTTCCTATATGTATTTCATGCAGAAGCAATAATCCTTTGGAATTTGCATTTCTGAGGTGATTCAGAGTAAAGGAATCACAGTGTATTGAGGATGTTTTTAGGTTTCATTACATGAACTTTTCTGAAAATGTGTCTTGGAAACTGTATAAAATCTTATATCATAATCATACGGTATTTTTTAAAGGGTACTCTCCACGCATATTAACACATTTTTGGAATTCAGTTTTATTGAAGGTAAAGGAGCTGTGTGCTTACCTCCCGTTCTTCAATAAAAGAATCAGGAGCTAGAGAGAAGGTAAGAAACTTACCAATCTTTCGCTCCCTTGGCGAGTCCTCTGACAGATCCCAACGGATTGTTTTCTATCGCGCATTGGATTCGCGCCATGCGCATAGAAGACAGAGTCCTTCGGGTCCTGTTAGATACACGCTGGGGGAGCGAGTGAGCCGGAGCGGGTACGTTTCTTACCTTCTCCTGGGTTTTATTCTTCAATAAAACTGAATTCTAAAAATGTTATGGCAATACCCTTTAAATAATCAGAGGCCACTTCTGCCACACCATGTTCTGCAGCTTTAACTTAAGGAAACTGTTAACTAGATTGTAAGCTCTACGGGGAAGGGCCTGCTTTCCCTTTTGTGGCAAGCGTCTAGCATTTCTATTTATATAATTTTTGTATTTATGTAATGAACTCTTGTATTTGTTCCCTTGTGTGACTTTATTGTATTTTTTACTGTACAGCGGTGGCGCCTTATAAATAAACTATACATACATACATACATGTTTTTTTATTAATGCAAATTAAGATAATAAAATAAGAATAAGGCACAGTTATTTTGCTTTCAAATGACATGTTCACCCCCTATAAAACCTTTTACGCATCATAGAGTAATCACCCCCCCCCCACCTCACATTTGCAATATTTTCCTTCTTCCCTATGTTCTGAGACTAGGATATACCTTGAATCCTCGCTGCTCTCTGATGCTGTACGCTTTGTAAGCTTGCAAAGCCATAAGCCGGTGAGCAATCATTGGCTGATGACTGCAATGTGGCGGTATTTCCCACAATGCATGCTGTGCCCACTGCTAGGATTTCAGGACAAAACAGAACACTTCCATTGAAATAAACTGTCATAATTTTACTGCTACTGGGACAGCATGGACCTGAGGAGCTGGCCCAATAAAGTGGAGTGATTGGTTGTCTTGACCCTGCCTGACTGGAGTGTAATCGTGTATCATTGTTTTGTGATTTTGAAAATCCCACAACATTTTGTGAAATTTTAAAAACACAAGTTTTGCCATTAAAACAATCTTTGCAGCAAAACATACAATTGTTAGAATGTCAGCAGATATGTGGTTGGTCTCAGTTAATACAGTTAATACAAAAACAGAGCAGCCAATTTGTGTGATGATGTTCTTTTGTATTGTAGATGTACATCTTCATGTAATAGCCTGAATGTACAAATGTGAAAGAACAGTGCCCTCTTCAGGTTTATCTAGGTACATTTTTACATGTCCTTTGCTCAGGTGCTAAGGAAAATTAACAATTACACCTTTATGTGAATATATAAAAAAATGTAATCAGCTAATTCTACAGCCTAGTAGAATTTGACATTATAACTGTTAGAAACCATAAGGCTGGGCCACACTGTACTGGATGGCAACACACATTAAAAAGGCCATTAGTTTTCATGCATGTTACCCTCACTTATGATCTATGTATGTATGTGTGTATGATGTATAATTATTTATTAAAAACCAAGACGCCGAGCTACATCCAGAAGGAAAAGCAAGTTAGAACAGGTGGTGCCTGACGCGTTTTGTGACGTAGATGTTAACATTTGAAAGTTAACATCTATGGTTGGGCAAACTTCGACCATTTTAAATGATAGGAACTTTTATTGAATAGCCCTGTAAGTATACAATGGGATGAGTGCAAGCCATTATACAGATCAATTAAATAAATTAAATTTACATTAATAAAGTTTCAATGGTTAAAAATATAATATATAATATATAATATATATATGTGTGTTATACTCTGTATTTTATAATGTACAGCGCTGCGTACCCAAGTGGTGCTATATAAAAAATTATACATAGATACTCACATACATACATAGATCGCAAGCGGTGGGAATATAATGAAAATGTATTCAAACCACTCATAAAGGGGGTGCGATCATTGATATTGGACACGTAGTAATATTTAAATAGATACTTGGTGATGAGAAGGTGATGAGCCAACTTGGTGATGAGAAGGTATACCGTAAAATGCAAGGAGATCCCATATGGGAATTTAAAAGGAAATTGATGTCTCCTCACCAGTGACCAAAGAATCTGTAAGGAGCTTAAAAAGGCCCTCATTGTAACCACACGGTTACTCCTGTGTTGTACACCATGCCCAAGGTTCACAAAAATACTTGTGCCCTTGGTCCCTGTGTACCTCCATACCACACAGAGATGGGATAGCTTGTGTGCCGCTGTCTACTGAGTGGGGTTGGAGGGTTGGAGGATACAATGAGCGACAGGTCTAGTTTTTCATGGATTGTTTGAGATTCATTTTACACAGATCATTTATTAAGTTTGACGATGCCTTCTACGGCAGCTAGAGGTACTGCCATGGGAATCCAATGTAACTCCGTCATATGCCAATGCCTCATGGGATTGGCTTGAGAAGGACTTCATCTATAGTTACCATCCTTCACCAGGCACTGGTGGCCTGGTGGAGATATATAGATGACGTCTTCCTCTTGTGGCGGGGCGATATTGATCCCTACAACATTTTCATGAACACACACTACACCCGACCAGTATGACAGATGATAATTTTCTGGATGTGCTAAAAGGATAGATCAGGGTATTAATACTAGCTCTACAGCAAGCCGATGATCGGAACCAGATCTTGGCATTTGGGAGTTTCCATCCTCCCATGTCAGAGGTCGATTCTGATCAGCCAGTTTGGAAGGTGAATTGTATTGTAAGCGATCCTGATATACGGTTCTAGACATATGAAACAAATGTATTCTAAATTTGTAAATAAGAGACAATACCCAAAAAAAACTTGGATACCACTTATGGAAGGTCGATGGTAAAAAAAACCAGGAAGGCAAATCACAATCCAAGCGCATTCTTTGATAATGCTCATAGGGACAACCTCATTGAGGAAGCTGTTCGTAAAAACTGGTTATACATTACACCGTTCCTATCCAACGATAGAGGACATTTAAGATTTCCTCCTTAATCATTACTGAAAAGGTCTACACTATTGGTAACAGTTTAGTCAGAGCCATGTTCAGACGGGATGATGCTGATAGGGTTACATTTCTTTTTTAAACAGAACCTGGGATGATCCCTGTCTGCAATGCACACAGTGTAAATATGGGGATAAGGTCCTGTGTTTATACACCCAGGGAATAAGAAACAATACCGCACTAGAATAAACGTATGTGGGTTATGCACCTGGTGTCCCGTGGGTTGGTTTATGTTGGGAAGACCACCCAAATGATAAATATCAAGATCTCACCCAGCACCGTGCTCAGTATACGAAAAAAGGAAATGAAGTGCCTGTACCAAAGCCACTATGTGGAGGGCAGCCCACACTGATAATGAATTAAAGTTCAGGGTGCTGGAGAGGGGTCCTTGAATTACAGCAGAGGTGGGATTGTGGCCTTAGATTGAAAAATGGAAGTTTGGTGGCTAACCAACTTAAGAGTTTATACACCCGGATGTGTTGAATAAAGACTACGACCTTTACCACTATCTTAAATAATGTTGAGTGCTGACAAACATTGTCTTTTCTCTAAAAAAAGATCTTTTATGTGGATTGAATATTACTGTATGTAAGGGGTTAACTTCAAGGAGAATTTCTAAGATGTGAGTCGGGCTATGTAGTCAGTTCCTGGGGAGGGTATATAAGATTGTTTTAATCCAGCATTGATGTGAATGTTTGTACCTGAAGGAAGAGAGTGCGATCCCTGGAACGTAGTAACTTGAAATGTGCTAAAATACAAGTATTAATCAAGACCTGTGTTCGGCGAATTGTTTGATTGTATACAATGTGGAGGAGCGAAAGAGCAGGCATACCTCCCTTTCCTAACTCAAGCACTAGGCGAAAGCAATTAAGAGGTATGCGGGGCTTTCTGGTTTTGTATATATATTATATATATATACTATATATAGAATGAAAGTTGCCTTTGAAATAATAGGAAAAAGAACCTGCCACGAAAAGCTTACAATCTAAGTGTGATGAGAGGGACATCATTACAGGTACAAGTGGGGGGGAGGATAACAAGGGCTATCGATTGGGACTATAATGTACATGGACACTGTGTATGGGGGGACATATTACTGTACACGGACACTGGTGTATTGGGGAGACATTACTGTACACAGACACTGTATAATGGGGACATATTACTGTACATGGACATGTGTAATGGGGACAGATTACTGTACACGGACATTGTAATGGGAGACCATTACTGAACACGGACACTGTGTAATGGGGGACATATTACTGTACATGGACACTGTGTAATGGGGGGACATATTACTGTACATGGACACTGTGTATTGGGGGGACATATTACTGCACACGGACACTGTGTAATGGGGGGGACATATTCTGTACATGGACACTGTGTAGTGGGAGACATTACTGAACACGGACACTGTGTAAGGGGGACATATTACTGTAATGGACACTGGTAATGGGGGGACATATTACATGTACATGGACACTGTGTATTGGGGAGACAATTTACTGTACACGGACACTGTATTGGGGAGACTTACTGTACACAGACACTGTGTAATGGGGGGACATATTACTGTACATGGACACTGTGTATTGGGGGGACATATTACTGCACACGGACACTGTGTAATGGGGGGACATATTACTGTACACGGACACTGTGTAATCGGGGACATATTACTGTACACGGACACTGTGTAATGGGGGACATATTACTGTACACGGACATTGTTAATGGGAGACATTACTGTACATGGACACTGTATTGGGGAGACATTACTGAACACGGACACTGTGTAATGGGAGACATATTACTGTTACACGGATACTGTGTATTGGGGGACATAATACTGTACACGGACACTGTGTAATGGGGGGACATATTACTGTACATGACACTGTGTATTGGGGACATATTACTGTACACAGACACTGTGTAATGGGGGACATATTACTGTACACAGACACTGTATATTGGGGACATATTACTGTACACGGACACTGTGTAATGGGGGACATATTACTGACACGGACACTGGTAATGGGGGACATATTACTGTACACAGACACTGTGTAATCTGGACATATTACTGGACACGGACACTGTGTAATGGGGGAACATATTACTGGACACGGACACTGTGTAATGGCGGACATTTACTGGACACAAACTGTGTAATGGGGGGACATATGCTGTACACGGACACTGTGTAATGGGGGGGTCATATACTGTACACGGACACTGTGTATTGTGGAGACATTTTACGGTACATGGACACTGGTATGGGGGGACATATTACTGTACACAGACACTTTAATGGGGGACATATTACTGTACACGGAAACTGTGTAATGAGGGACATATTACTGTACACGGACACTGTGTAATGGGAGGACATATTACTGTACACGGACATTGTGTATTGGGGGACATATTACTGTACATGGACACTGTGTATGGGGGACATATTACTGTACACTGACACTGTGTATTGGGGACAAATTACTGTACACGGACACTGTATTGGGGGGACATATTACTGCACACGGACACTGTGTAATGGGGGACATATTACTAGACACGACACTGTGTAATGGGTGGACATATTACTGTACACAGACAATGTGTAATGGGGGACATATTCTTTACACAGAAACTGTGTAATGGGGGGACATATTACTGTACATGGACACTGTGTAATGGGGGTCATATTACTGTACGCGGACACTGTGTATTGGGGAGACATTTTACTGTACACAGACACTGTGTAATGGGGGGACATATTACTGTACATGGACACTGTAATGGGGGACATTACTGTACACAAACTGTGTATGGGGAGACATATTACTGTACATGGAAACTGTGTAATGGGGGGACATATTACTGTACACGGACACTGTGTATGGGGGACATATTACTGTACACGGACACTGTAATGGGGGACATATTACTGTACACAGAAACTGTGTAATGGGGACATATTACTGTACACGGAAACTGTGTAATGGGGGACATATTACTGTACACGGACACTGTGTAATGGGAGCATATTACTGTACACTGACATTGTGTATTGGGGGGACATATTACTGTACATGGACACTGTGT
The DNA here is from genome assembly GCA_019447015.1 of Hymenochirus boettgeri. Taxonomy (NCBI): domain Eukaryota; kingdom Metazoa; phylum Chordata; class Amphibia; order Anura; family Pipidae; genus Hymenochirus; species Hymenochirus boettgeri. The sequence continues at coordinate 48,715,140 of CM033470.1, read as the reverse complement.
ATTGTGGGGACATATTACTGTACATGGACATTGTGTATTGGGGGGACATATTACTGTACACAGACTGTGTATTGGGGGGACATATTACTGTACACAGACACTGTGTATTGGGGGGAAATACCGTATAGACTGGAGTTAAGCCGACCCGAGTATAACTCGAGGTAGCTGTTTTTACCTGAAAATGAGTAAAACCTGATTGACTCGAGTATAAGTCGAGGGTAGAAATTATGACCACTACTGCCTTCTGATTTTGTTTGAGGCTTTAGTTGCCCTTAAATGGACAAGCAGAATGCCCATACAGTAGTCCCATACAGTAATAGCCAAATCAGTATTCTATTACTGTATGGGACAATGTATGGGAATTCTGCTGTCCATTTAAAGGGCAACTAAAGCCTCAGAACAATACAGAATCAGAAGGCACATAGATACCATTCTCCTTCTGATTCTCTATTATTTTCATCAGGCATTAGTTTCCTTTAAATGGACAGTGGTAATCTCATACGTACAGTGAACCACAATTCCTTGGCACTCCAGATATTGGAAACTACAACTCCCAGCATGCTTTCCCCCCAGTTCAGTGGAGACTTAATACTTACTACTACTAATACAGTATTCAATCCTGCTGCCACTTGCTCTGCAATCCGGCTGCCACTCGCTCTGCTCTGTATTGCAAGTACTGATGTGCCGTCGCTAATCGGCGCCGGGCAGTAGGAGACGGGCACTAAGTAATGACGTCATCCAGCTGATCGCCGCCGGATTGAAAGGTGATTCTCTGCTTGACTCGTGTATACACCGGGGCAGGTTTTCAGGCTATTCTGAAAACCTTGAATATATATGGTATTATTGCCCACGGACCCTGTTATTATAAAAGCTGCTTGGTGGCAGCGTTACCGGTAGTTGGATTTGCAGTGTTTTACACCCCTATACAGCATACAGTGTGTGTGTCTATATAAACCATTGTAAATGGATAAATCGTTCTAGAGCAAGAGAGTAAAAACTGCACAATTACTATGTGATCACATTACTGCAGGGAACTTGAATCCACATGTTACAATAAGGACACTGAATATTTCATTGCCAGGGTAAGCAGCCATAACGTTTAACGGAAATCTGGAATAAAATCTGGCCCTGCTGTTCAGTGACTTCATCAATCCTTTTCATAGGATGAATGGCCAGTGTAGGCTTCTGTGAATCAGTTCCCAATATAAATAAATCTTATGTAAGTAAATTCCTAACCTGGACAGTATTACTAATAATCAGTGGCAGACAGGGTTTATTGCACATTATTTTAAAGTCTGTTAATCAGTAGGGATGGACTAGAACTTGAACTCGAGTTCTATTCAAACTAGTTCGGGTTCGAACTAGTTTGATTTTCCGGGCTCGCGGTACTGTTTACGACAATCCTTGAACATTCTAGAATTCTCGAATGTACAAGGATTTTTGAACATTCGGCAGGCCTTGAATGCCGCTTCCGAAAACCCCCGAATGGCCGGAGATTACCAAAATGGACGCTCGCAGATTGCCGCGGCCGAAAGTTTGGGGTTCAAAGCCGGGTCCCCCTCCTGGGTCCTTACAAGGACCTTTGAGGCCCTGACAAGGGCCCTTTGGGCTTAGGGGTCCCTTAAGGGGGTTCATTCGAACTTTCCGAACTATTTACCCCCCATTCGAAATTTCCGAACTATTTACCCCCCATTGACTTTAATGGGTCCATTTTTGGACTTTCAAACTTTTTTAGAAGTTCGAAAACGGACCGAACTTTCAAAGGTTCGGCCATCTCTATTAATCAGTAGCATAGAGTTATACATTTTGCCTTTTAAAGTTACATTTAGGCTGAGGCCCCAACTAAAACGCACTAAATCACGAATGCAATCGCAAGTGTTATCGCACGAGATTGCCTGTGTGATTTCTGTGCGTTGCGCCGCATTTGGGCATACGTTTTTGTAATTAATATTATATAAAAGCATGCATTTGCGTTAAAAATGGTGTACATAAAGCAAACGCATGAATTTATGCCTTCCCGTGATTTCCATTCAACAAAAATGCACGCACAATCGCGTGCACAAAACGTAGTCGCAAAAGCACTAAAAACGCGTTAGTGTGGCCCAGCCCTAAACATACAATTAGTAATAACTCCCAGGTAGTAAGTATAGATATTTACACCTCCTTGTGAACACCCTATCCAGTGCTCTGCTCGCTGCTTCAAACGCTGATCCTATCTTCTGTGCTTGTGCACAGATAGGAAAGATATAGGCAGGGTTGCCAGGCGTTCCTATTTGGATGGAAAAATCCAGAGTCTCGCAATCTGGACTGAAATCCGTCCTTGTTACAACAGTGGCAGCCTCAGCCCAGAATGCCCTTTCAATATTTTTTATTGAAATATAGCATTGTGGAACATGTATATAAATATAACCTACCCCTGTAGTGGATTTCCATGGGAGGAACTATAAGATTATAGCCTTATAATCTTAAAGGGCAGTCACCCCAAAACTCTAATCTCCCCCACTACTGGCCCCATTGTGTAGTGTAGTTTAATCCTTACCTTACATCCAGCTCCATTATATGGTTCTCCTGTAGTCCCCCCCTAAAGTCCAAAAACTGCCCACCAGGAGGCTAGCAGAGTCCTATAGGACTCTGCCTCCTATCTGGTCTCCGGAGAAGTTTGGCTTGCCTACTGCAGCCCTTCTCCCCCTCCCTCTCCCTCCCGATTAGATTCCCTCCCCCTACCATAAAACCCTTTTACCAAACATTCCCCCTGTCCTCCCAGCCCCAACCGCTCATTAGTAATATCAGAAAATGCCCAAAACATTACTTACCTTCCCTTTTGCCTCCACCGCACTGAACTCCCGGCAGCCGTGTCCGTGATTGGCTGCCGCTTAGCCAATCACAGACGGACTGCCAGTCCCGCCCCTCTGCTTGCATTTTCTCGCAAGCAGAGGGCCTGGCAGCACGGCGAGGAAAGAGGGAAGGTAAGTAAAGTTTTGGGCATTTTCTGATATTACTAATATAGCGTAATTTGGACATACCTTTAAAGTTCCAGGAGAAGAAGGAAACCAGAAGCCACAAGGGGTAGGTTATAATAAATACTAATGCACCCCGAACTGTAAATTAAAGGGATATTAGAAAGTCACCTTGGAGTTCTGTTCCCTGTATAAAAGGTACTCGGCCTGCGGCCTCGTACGTATATATGTCACGAAACTCCTCGGTAACTTCTAATACACGGTCGTGGTCCCCAACCCAATGTAGGACTCTAGAGATGGACTTGAACCTGAAATTGGAATTTACAGACCCAAACTGATGGTAGTTTTACTCTCTGCTCCAAATGGTTCTCTTGTAATATCAGCCCAAAGTTCTAATATGTGAACACCAGGAGCCTGGCTGTGAGTAAAAATGTTTCTGCTTTTTTTGATGTGATATGGCAAGGCCAACAAGTTGAATTTTCTTTTTCCTTCGGATAAACACAGACTCATAATAAAAAAGTTTAAAATTAGGAATTAATCTAATTCTCCGACCTCGGTAACTAACATTATCTTCTCACATCATAGAATACTAAGATGAATCGGTTTCATGTTTAGTGCTGCTCACAATCTATGTCACGTTAAGAGCGCACAGTCCTGCCAGTATTACAGGAATTATAGACACACTCTGAATCCGTGCATCTGGTCTGCATAATATCATCCTGACACAGCACCACTGCATTATATTTCAATAATTATATATATTCAACTTCATATAAACCTGCTGTCGAATAAGTAAAGATGAAAGTCAGAACAATCTTTGCCAGCATATGTAATCGAAAATTGTTTAGCTCTTTATTGTAAAACTTTCCATATTAGAATTTTGTGATCTCGGTTTCGAACTCGAGATGGATCTCCTTGCCATTAAGTTCAGATTCCTTAGAATTCTAATAAACAATATGTAACTTTCTGCCTGGAATGTGCATGGTTTGTTCCCCCAGTTCTGCTTCCAGTGCAAGTTCCAAGGTCTCCTCACAGGGGGTTATGGTTCACTAAACATTGGATTTAAACAAGCTGTAGACCCCTATGTTATCCTAAAGTCTTTATATTTATACATTGTACAAAGAAATTTTTTTGCCCAAGAAAGTCATTTCCTGGGGTCCTGGATAAATATCTCACTCTCTAGTTCCTGGAAAAGAACCACTTTGAAAACCTCACATGAAGGTTCTTCTTTGAAAGAAGATTATGACGTTCTGTGGATGCTACTTGCTAGTCTCGTTTCAGATGATTCTGAATTTTGTCTTCATCTCAAAGTAGACAGATCCTCAGTCTCCTCTTTAGGTTACAAACTGCTGAAGGGACATTAGAGTCATGGTACTGTAGGTTCCAATGAGCTGCCAGCAACGCATCTGTATGGATGTTATTACCCGTCACGTCCCTCCCAATATCTTTATTATTTTCGCATAGTCAATCCACACCTTTACGTCTTGGAATCCACAGTTAAGTTAGCCATACACATAGCAATATTAAAAGAAGATTGGTGCCAATAATATGGCTACAAAGAGTTCTTTGCCATGTTTAGTACCTCTGGTGTTATACCTATCCAATATACTAATAGCCCCAAAATACCAAATTATACAACACTATAAAGAAGATGCACCTATTATTATTATTGTGGATTTATATAGCGCCACATCTTTCTTGGCACCCTACAATTACATTCACATCAGGCCCTCCCAAAGACAAAAATCTAAGCATTTATTGACACATACAGCCTATCAGTATGTCTTTATAATTGTGGAGAAACCAGAGTGCCCAGAGGAAACCCACACAAGCATGGGAGAACATACAAACTCCTTGCAGATGTGTCCAAGTGTGGAATCGAACTTAGGACTTCTGCTCTGCAAGATTCAGTACTAGCCACTGAGCCACCATGTTGCAGTAAAATATAATAGCATTTACACTCCATTTACTCTCCTCCAACCCCTTAAAAAACTGGGAAAACTGTTGTGTAGCTAGAACATGGAAAATGTGTGTCCTGTATTTTGAGATGGAGTAACCCTTTAGAGTTTGTTACTAAAGTATGTGATATACAGTTGTTATTTTTTCACATTCTATATGTCTTTTAAAAATGTATCTAAATGGGACTATGCAATAAACCCCCCCATACACCACCCCCGCACCCCTTAAAAGTACCAGGGTGCGGACCTAAACTGCAGGTCCTCACTACTTTGCTCCATAGTCCTTGTTCTTTATTGGAGGTTGCACTCAATGCTGCGACCATGCCCTGTCCCCTCTCGAAATTTAGGACTTGACCAATGAGAAGGCATGCTTAGGATATCTTCCCATTGGTCAGACAATGGACTGAGGGAAGGGTCGGAACATGGTCAGTAAATCATAGCACAACATCTAAGAAGAGGTACAGGGGGGAGGTAATTTTTAGTTTGTTGAATAGCTTTAAAGTGGCTAGATAAGTTTCTAAAACTAAAACAGGGATACTATATAATATTGGGAATTACTGGTATTATACATATACTGTAGTTCTGGTTGGTACGGGGATACTATATAATATTGAAAATTACTGGTATTAATACTAGACTGTAGTTCTGGTTGGTACAGGGATAATATATAATATTGAGAATTACTGGTATTAATAAATATCTGTAGCTCTGGTGGTAGAGCGATACTATATAATATTGGGAATTACTGGTATTAATCATATCTGTAGTTCTGGTTGGTACGGGTTACTATATAATATTGAGAATTACTGGTATTAATACATATACTGTAGTTCTCATTGGTACGGGATCCTATATAATATTGGGAATTACTGGTATTAATACATATACTGTAGTTCTGTTTGTACAGGTATACTATATAATATTGAGAATTACTGGTATTAATACATATACTGTCGTTCTGGTTGTTCAGGGATACTAATAATATTGAGAATTACTGGTATTAATACGTATACTGTAGTTTCTGGTTGGTACAGGGATACTATATAATATTGAGAATTACTGGTATTAATACATATACTGTACCTCGGTTGGTAGAGCGATACTATATAATATTGGGAATTCTGGTTTAATACCATATACTGTAGTTTCTGGTTGGTACGGGGATACTATATAATATTGAGAATTACTGGTATTAATACATTACTGTAGTTCTGTTGGTACAGGGATACTATATAATATTGGGAATTACTGGTATTAATACATATTCTGTAGTTCTGGTTGGCACGGGGTTACTATATAATATTGGAGATTACTGGTATTAATACATATACTGTAGTTCTCATTGGTACAGGGTTGGTACAGGGATACTATATAATATTGGGAATTACTGGTATTAATACATATACTGTAGTTCTGTTTGGTACAGGATACTATATAATATTGAGAATTACTGGTATTAATACATGTACTGTCGTTCTGGTTGGTTCAGGGATACTATTAATATTGAGAATCTGTATTAATACGTATACTGTAGTTCTGGTTGGTACAGGGATCTATATAATATTGAGAATTACTGGTATATACATATACTGTAGTTCTGGCTGGTAAAGGGATACTATTAATATTGAGAATTACTGGTATTAATACATATACTGTAGTTCTGTTGGTACAGCGATACTATATAATATTGGAGAATTACTGGTATTAATACATATACTGTAGATTTGTTTGGTAAGGGGATACTATAATATTGAGAATACTGTATTTTATACATATACAGTAGTTCTAGTTGGTAGAGGATACTATATAATATTGGGAATTACTGGTATACTACATATACTGTAGTTCTGGTTGTACAGGGATACTATAATATTGAGAATTACTGGTATTAATACATATACTGTAGTTTTGGTTGTACAGCAATACTATATAATATTGGGAATTACTGGTATAATACATATCTGTAGTTCTGTTTGGTACAGGGATACTATAATATTGAGAATTACTGGTATTAATACATATACTGTAGATCTGGTTGGTAAGGGGATACTATATAATATTGAGAACTACTGGTATTATACATATCTGTAGTTTCTGGTTGGTACGGGGATACTATATAATATTAAAAATTACTGGTTAATACATATACTGTAGTTCTGGTTGGTACAGGGATACTAAATAATATTGAGAATTACTGGTTTAATACATATACTGTAGTTCCGGTTGGTAAAGGGATACTATATAATATTGAGAATTACTGGTATTAATACATATACTGTAGATCTGGTTGGTAAGGGGATACATATAATATTGAGAATTATGGATTTTTATACATATACAGTAGTTCTGGTTGGTAGAGGGATACTATATAATTGGGAATTACTGGTATACTACATATATGTAGTTCTGGTTGGTACAGGGATACTAATAATATTGAGAATTACTGGTATTAATACATATACTGTAGTTTCTGGCTGGTACTGGGATACTATATATATTGGAATTACTGGTATTAATACATATACTGTAGTTCTGGTTGGTACAGCGATACTATATATTGAGAATTACTGGTATTAATACATATACTGTAGATCTGGTTGGTAAGGGGATACTATATAATATTGAGAATTATTGGTATTTATACATATACAGTAGTTCTGGTTGGTAGAGGGATACTATATAATATTGGGAATTACTGGTATTAATACATATACTGTAGTTCTGGTGGTACAGGGATACTATATAATATTGAGAATTACTGGATTAATACATATACTGTAGTTTGGTTGGTACAGCGATACTATATAATATTGAGAATTACTGGTAATATACTTACTGTAGATCTGGTTGGTAAGGGGATATATATAATTGAGAATTACTGGTATTAATACATATACTGTAGTTCTGGTTGGTACGGGATACTATATAATATTAAGAAATTACTGGTATTAATACATATACTGTAGTTCTGTTGGTACGGGATACTAATAATATAAGAATTACTGGTATTAATACATATACTTAGTTCGGTTGGTACAGGGATACTAAATAATATGAGAATTACTGGTATTAATACATATACTGTAGTTTCCGGTTGGTAAAGGGATACTATATAATATTGAGAATTACTGGGATTAATACATATACTGTAGATCTGGTTGGTAAGGGGATACTATATAATATTGAGAATTACTGGTATATATACTATAACAGTAGTTCTGTTGTAGAGGATATATATAAATTGAGAATTACTGGTATTAATAAGTATACTGTAGTTCTGGTTGGTACAGGGATACTATATAATATTGAGAAATACTGGTATTTATACAATATACAGTAGTTCTGGTTGGTAGAGGGATACTATATATATTGAGAATTACTGGTATTAATACATATACTGTAGTTCTGGTTGGTACAGCGATACTATATAATATTGAGAATTACTGGTATTAATACATATACGTAGATCTGGTTGGTAAGGGGTACTATATAATATTGAGAATTACTGGTAATAATACATATACTGTAGATCTGGTTGGTAAGGGATATAATATTGAGAATTACTGGTATTAATACATATACTGTAGTTCTGGTTGGTACGGGGATACTATATAATATTAAGAAATTACTGGTATTAATACATATACTGTAGTTCTGGTTGGTACAGGGATACTAAATAATATTGAGAATTACTGGTATTAATACATATACTGTAGTTCTGGTTGGTACGGGGATACTATATAATATTGAGAATTATGGTATTAATACATATACTTTAGATCTGGTTGGTACGGGAATACTATATAATATTGAGAATTACTGGTATTAATACATATACTGTAGTTCTGGTTGGTACAGGGATACTATATAATATTGAGAATTACTGGTATTAATACATTCCTTTAGATCTGGTTGGTACGGGAATACTATATAATATTGAGAATTACTGGTATTAATACATTACTGTAGTTCGGGTTGGTACATGGATACTATATAATATGAGAATTACTGGTATTAATACATATACAGTAGTTCTGGTTGGTATAGGGATACTATATAATATTGAGAATTACTGGTATTAATACATATACTGTAGTTTCTGTTGGTACAGTGATACTATATAATATTGAGAATATGGTATTAATACATATACTGTAGTTCTGGTTGGTACAGGGATACTATAAATATTGAAATATTGAGAATTACTCGTATTATACCTTTACTGTAGTTCCGGTTGATCCAGGGAATCTTCCGATTGCCATTTGGAGTCAGGTAAAAATATCTAAGGGTTTAAAAAAGGAGGATGAAAAGGTTGGACTTCATGGACGCATGTCTTTATTCAACTTCAACTACTATGTTACTAATATTTACTAACTCCGGTAGCTCAGTGATCTCAGACATGCTCAGTATGAATTACCCAGCATGGCACACAGCATTCTCTAATCAGTAATTTTGTAATTCCCTGGCTAAATAAACTGGAGGTAAAACTGAAAATAACAGGATTTTAGATGCATTAGAGTGAGACCTGATTTCATTGAGCTATATGAATGGAATCACATAAAAAGATAATATACAGCTATCTTTTACTCAGACAGATATAACTTCCCGGTTTAATTGACTCCAGGCAGCCTCTTGGATTAAGTTGAGCTTCCAACACCAAGGAGTAATAATAAAAATTATTTACACAGGCTAATACCAATGATTGTGATGACTTTGTAACATATTGTATCTGTGCTGTGTTTAATAAGGGAGAATGTGCCCTTTGTTGTGAATATATTAATCCCTGGAAAGAGAAGATGAGTTCTTCAGGATTTTCCAACATTCTGTTCTATGTTATAAAACATTTATTTTTTTTCCATTACACAAAACTATTGATTTACTCTTTGTAAAGAGAGGATAGGATACGGTGAATAAAAATGATCTTACATACAGTAGTTACTAGTAACAGAGGTAGAATAAGACATCTATCCAGTCCAGTCTTTATACCCATACTCATGTGCCCTACCTAACAGGTGTCCAGAGAAGGCAAAATAAAAATACCTCCAGCTGAAAAGGAATTCTGACCCCATATGGCAATTGGATCAGCCATAACTATATTTAGTTTCAATTTTAACCATGCTGGAGAGACATTTTGGAACTTAGAAGGAATTTTAAACAGCTTAAAACTAAATTATCACATAATACATGGCTATTAAGGATAGGAAATGGGACCTTAGAGATTTCTTACAGTTGTTTATTTCTGGGGAATGTTTTCCATTACATTCTGTGACATGCCCCAATAAAGAACCAAAGCTAAATAGAGGTGGTGGTGGTGGTGGGATTTGACACCAACTGTCTGCCATGTACAATGTCTTTTGATGTCTTACCCTGGGCAGTTTCAATAACGCATCTTAGCCACAATACAATCAACACCTTGCATTCAGAAGGTCCCTAAAACGTGGCTGTTACTTATATGGTTGATTGGGACCTTTCAGGTTTTATTGCCAACAGATTCTTGTACAAGTCATTCTGAATTAGAGATCCAGTCGGATGACTAGCAAATGTCTTCAAGAACTAAACTTCAACTCCAGTGGTCTAGCTGAATACACAACAGATTAAATCTATTTTGTTTGGTAGATTTATAAGCCAATATGTTAATTATCAAGTATCCAATGGAAATTGGGAAGGAAGACACATGGTGGAGTTAGTGTCAGGAGAACACAGTCTGCATGCTGCATAAAAGTATTTTGCTGAGATGTCCTATAGGGATACCGTAATTATTTCTGTGAAAAATTAATTTTGCAGTCAGAGGCTCTATGCGCGCAATGCATAGAATAAAGGGTATAAAGGTCATCATTGCTTGCACCTTTCTTTATGTTAAATGTTTTAACAGTGGGTAATGGAATACAGGGCTGAATTTTCTGTAAAAAAAAACTACACATGCACTCTACCCAAAATGCTTTAAAACCTCAAACAGCAACTTTAGGTGGTTCTGGGTGTCATCTTAAGACATCTTAAGCATGAAGAATATGTTAGGTACCTGATGAGTCAGGCAAAGTCTGGACCAAGGAGGTAGGCGTCCACAGTGGAAGAAACAGGAGCACAGCAGAACTGGAACAGTTTAAGATTAATAGCAAGGTATACAAGGCAGGACCAGAATAAGGTTCAAGGTAGGGTAGATCCAAAGCAGGATAAGGACAAGTTCAAGGCAGGAACAAGATTCTCATACTAGGCAGGATAATCAGGAAACTTAACACCCAGCACAGAGCATAGCATCTAAGTGCTAAAATCAGGCACCAGGTCTCAAGAACGGCGTTCTTTGAATGTTCGTGCCCCTAGTGCGTCCTAGTTATGTCATGCTTCCTTGCGCAACATTACGTGCAAGGCGTGATGATGTTGCGCATCAGGAGACTGGGCACGCCATCTTGGAGAGCGGGACTGCCGGAAAGGTAAGTATTCTTTCTGACAGACACCATTTTATCTACTTATGGTTTTAATGATAGCTTTAATTTGGTTCATTGCTAAATCACCACTGGAGCTTCTGTTCAAGCAGCCATCTTGTTGAGCGCACCCACATCCCCAATAAAGGTATTTACACAAGGACAGCATCTATACAGACATACTCTGACATTATTCTCATTTTCAATGTGTATCTAGGGACAGTTGCCTACTACGTAAATCCCTTAACATGACAGACATCCAGACATGCACACTACAACATAAATATCCCACAGTTTATATGGAAAGGGTTTTTTACAAGAAAACTGCATTGCAAACATACTGGATTTTTATGAAGCCACATGACGCGTAGCCTGGTTTACACAAGATATGGTAAGCAACCAATCCGACTATACTAATTATAGTTACGGAACCCATATTCTACCTACAGCCTGGATTACTTGGCACAGGCATAATATAGATGTTCTGAAACATATATTCAGGATAAACAGGTCTTCCTGGGATGAATCTGTAGTTTTTCCTTCTATAATATTGGTTTCATATGTATAGATTTGCTGGTTATAAACATTTAGACTACGAGAAGCAACATTTCCACCTGATTTGTCCATAAATTCTTGCAGCATTTGCCTACAAAAGGAACCGATTTGAGTTTATTAGTTTGTGACACAGAATCCTCATTGACCACACAGAATTGTATGATTTCTACCACTTATACATTACACTTTATGGACAACTATACTCACCAAAGCCCCAATCCTCATGTTTGGCCCTTTAAAACCAAACTCAGGGTGAGGACTTATACTGCCCGTTCCTCACCCCTGGGTTCAGCTTCTAAGTCTTGTACTTATCTCCCACAGTTCTGATCCCCTGTGCTCTGTTCCCCACTTCCTCCTTCTGGTCCACGAGCTAACCAATAAGAAGATAAGCTGTAGGAGGAGCATGTCTTACTATTGGGGAAGCCCCGGGTGAGGAGCGTGAGCGGGGAAAGTTTCTAAAAAAAATCTAAAAAAAGTCTTTTTTAAGGTAGAGGGGTTGCCAAAGACACCTTTAAGCATATTCAGTGCATTGCACCATATATCTGCACTGTGCAGCCTGCCAATAAAGTACAGTGCTATTGCTTGTGCTTTGCTTGAGCTTGGTGCATCTTATTTGTGACACCTCTCTATGCTTTTCTCCTCCTTGGTCCCTAAGCAAGTCTCCCCTGGTGCCCCCTTCCCAACTGAAACTTCCCCCCAACTGCCTCTTCTATTAGTCTTTGCACAGATTGAAAAACACAGCCAAGATGATTGTATTGTATGTACACAGAGAGGCCAAAGGAAGCTAGATTGGTAACCGCTTATTGCTCTGTAGCTGATGGGCCTATTTGTAAACAAGCGGTATCACAATTTATCCATACTGCGCATTATTATAATGTACAACCGCAAATGCACTCCACAGTCGCACATTTAGGGCAAACGTTTCCTTAATAACTATCATTCGGTTGTGAATAAACACAGGTAGTAAACTAACGCAATGGTATTCTATGGGGATCGTAAACCTACAATCATGTTATCGTAGATTTACGACAATGACCTAAGTTAATAATTGGTAAACCGATCGGAAATTAATGATCAGTTTACCAATCGTTAAACCGGTTTTAAAGGCGCTGTACCACGGAAAAAAGATAGGGCCCCCTGTCTTTTAAAAGAAATACCTTAATGGTGCCCCCGCATTTGAATGGTGCCCTAGCTTTCGCCTAGGTTGCTTTTGCCTAGAAACGGCTCTGCCTTTATAAACCAATGGTGCACTTTGAGGACCCAATATCAGACATGACATTGCAACTTTCAAGAATGAAAGGGTATGGTAGAAAAGCATCATAGGTAAAGAGAATGCAAAAGTGCACAAAAAATGTGATGCACTCCTATTGCCCACTGCTCCAAAATCAACAAAATCAATGAACACAGTTTTCCATTTCTACTGTATAGTCACCAAAATGTTCTGGCAATCTACCACCATTCTTTTTTTCCTGACTATACAACTGTTGCACATCTGTGAAGAAGGGAGACTTTGCCCCACATCAATAAATTCCAACATCTAAGTTATTCCAACATCTAAATGACTCAATGATTTCTAGTTAAGAAACTAAAGGCAGGTAAGTAAGGAAAAACACTGTACATCAACAGAAACCTGGACTAGCGAGTCAACGGCTACCTATAGTCAACTCGCAGCCTAAACGAAAGAAATACATTAGAACGTTTAGATAATACAACTTCTCATTGAAATGGTAGGAGGAAAATCACATTACAGATGGGACTGAATTTATAACTAGTTTATGTGGATCCTTTCATTAAATGATGGGACATAATTATATAACATCTACATTTGTTACAAGTTTGGCTTCATTTTAATGAACACCCTTTATGTTTAAACGCCAGTTCACTCTTGAAACAGAAATGTAACTCTGAAAATATCTGATGAAAGGAAAATACCGCAGTGACTGTTAAAGATGGTGATGGGTGTTGATATTTAGCAGGAACAATTGTAACAATACAACTTTATTTTCAATATTCCTGGACCGTTCATATGTTTATTCTATGGGAAACATAGTAACAAGATTTCATCCAGAGCTACAGTGGACAAAACAAATACGTCCTCTGCAAATATATTAGGGTCTTTCAATAGGGTGGCTGCACACCCCACTCTTTACAGATAAAAATTCAATCACAGTCATTTGATTGGATGAGGTTTCCTTCTCTTGTTCTTAAGCGGGGTACACACAGTAACGATAAAGCCCGATACCGTCGGATCCGACGGTATCGGGGCTTTATCGTTACTGTGTGTACGTTCGTTTCCCGAACGAGCGCGCGGCCGCGAACGATCGGGTCGGCCGTAGCCGCTCGTTCGGGAAAGGCCGAAATTTCCATCGGCCCGCCTAGACTCCTATAGGGATCTAGCGCGGCCGATGGAAACACACAGTCCCGAGCGTTCTCCCGATAGGGAGAACGCTCGGACTGTGTGTATGTAGATCTTTGAAAGATGGCAGACAGGATCTTGCAGATCCTGTCTGTCATCTTCAGAAATCTGTACTGTGTGTACCTACTTTAGAGAAGAATTGGAGTAGATTCACCAATATGCCACATTCACTGCTATTGATGGTACACTGCAGGTGGGGGTCTATTAAATGATTATTAGTAAATCAAATCTACTACTCAACATGTGTATAGGTAAACACTCTCCATTTAGGGAGTTTGACTTGTGGGCTAAATTATGTGGCTGCGTATGGTCCACTTTCTCCCAAGCCAATACACCCTCGAAACAGGCCAAATGTTGAAGCAATAGTGGCTTGGCCACAAATGGGTTGTAAGCTGTACATGGACCTGTTTTTCAATCGCATGGTTCTACTCGCTTGTATACATATTAATGTACAGATTTTTATGTAACTATATTTATATTTTGTCCTCCTTATACATTATAATATTGTACAGTGCTGCATCCCCAAGTGGTGATATATAAATAATGATATACAAACATACTGTGGATACATATAAATTGCTTTTAGCTTGTGTGATCCAAGGAGCCATATGTAATTGATGTGGTAAAGTCCTACCTCCACAATATCCCAGCCAAGGCCAAGAACATTAATTCAATTCACAAAGCAACACCTGTACTCGTGTGATGTTTAGTACAAGCCAGGTGATAACTTGGAACACAATGTGTATTGCAAAAATATGTGTGTGTGCACATAACAGACTTTACCAGACTCTTTTGACATTCAAGTTGTTTTTTAATTGCATTTTTACTGCATGATGAGAGACCGGTCATGTCTGAAAACAAAGTTTCCATAAAAAGTTCCCTTTAAATTACAAAATCACTTTCCTAAATCTCAGCTGTCAAAAACGACATTTTTGAAAACAAAGTTTATAGAAAGAAGTTTAGAAAATATGTCCCCCATCCCACCGCTTACAAAAAAATCGCTTCAAATCATTCGCGTTTTACAGAGAAAAAAAGCTATGCCTTACCTTCCGTTCTTTAATCACTGATGTGGAGCCAGGAACGGAGATAGAACAAACTTACCTTTTATATTCTGTCTGTTTGCTACAGAGCTCAGAGCACCCCAGCATGGGATAATTGTTTATTTTCTGATGTTAGGTGCAGGATCCTACCCTTCCCTGTTGGCAAACTTACCTTTCACGCAATCCTCCACAGCACCACTGACAGGTCCCTTGCTGGATCTGATTATAGGCGCGCAGCACGATAATGTGTATATAGCTAATCAGAACCAGGAAGCGGTCAGGAATTTCAGATCTCACAGCGGTGGATCGTGTGTAAGGTAAGTTTGTTCTAAGATCTTTCCTGGCTCCACAACAATGATTGAAGAATGGAAGTACGGTATAAGCTCCCTAACCTCCCTAACCTCACTTTTGCAGTAAACTATTCCTATAAATATGGCTGCCTGTCCCTCATAGCACTGCTAGGCGCTTTAGAATTCTGGAATTATTTTACTTTGACTCATCCTTGGTCAAAGCTCCAAATGTCTTGATCATGTTAAATTACATCAGCAGAAAAACAGTTCCAAGATTCTGTCCTTCCGATGGTATTGGTATTTTAAATTTGTGTTAAACTGATATTAAATATAATGCAAATACTGTATATAACCAGCACAAGGCTCTGGCTTCTATAGTTCTTTATAAAGGAGTCTCATGGGTATGGGTAGCACAGTGGCTCGCTGGTGCCTACAGCGCTTAATTCCTGGATTTAATTATTCTCCCTGGGCAACAATCTGTAAGGGGTTTTATTTCACCATGTGGGCCCTCCAGTTTTCCCCCACAATCATACATCCATACTGATAGGTGTATGTGTGAAATAAAGTGATGAGATTGTAAGCTCTTTGTGGTCAGGGCCACAAAGAACCAAAGAACCATGTTGAGCAATATAAATCCACCAATATCTTATTATTTATTAGTATATAATCTATAATACTAAACCAGAGTTGCAGCCACAGACACTGGACCCATTGCTTGGTCCAGCATCCAAGGCTGACAACTCTGTTTAGGCATAGCCCACACGATTGATGACTGGCAGGAAAATTAGGAAGTAGAGTGACTTGGACGTATAGAGGCAAGCGAGAATGTGAGGATGCATTGCGTGAACTGAGGCAAGTGAGCTGCGAACGAGGGGGGGATGAGCTAGAATAAGAGGGGATAGAGAGTGGGAGAGAGGGGGGAGAGAAGCAGAGGAGAGAGGAGAAGGGAGGAGGAGGGGTGAGATACCAGGGTGGGTATCTAGGGAGGCTGGGTTCTACCCTCCCGCTTTTCTGTCGCGTTCTCTCCCTCGCTCTTTCCCTCTCTACTCTTTCCCTGCTTCTTTTCTCCTCCCTGTCTCTCTCGCTCCCTTCTCTCTTTTCTCCTGGACACTGTGTAATGGGGGGACATATTACTGTACATGGACACTGTGTAGTGGGAGACATTACTGAACACGGACACTGTGTAATGGGGGACATATTACTGTACATGGACACTGTGTAATGGGGGGACATAGTGTCCATGTACAGTAATATGTCCCCCCATTACACAGTGTCCGTGTACAGTATTATGTCCCCCCAATACACAGTATCCGTGTACAGTAATATGTCTCCCATTACACAGTGTCCGTGTTCAGTAATGTCTCCCCAATACAGTGTCCATGTACAGTAATGTCTCCCATTACACAATGTCCGTGTACAGTAATATGTCCCCCATTACACAGTGTCCGTGTACAGTAATATGTCCCCGATTACACAGTGTCCGTGTACAGTAATATGTCCCCCCATTACACAGTGTCCGTGTGCAGTAATATGTCCCCCCAATACAGACCATATTACTGTAACATGGACACTGTGTAGTGGGAGACATTACTGAACACGGACACTGTGTAATGGGGACTATTACTGTATGGACACTGGTAATGGGGGACATATTACATGTACATGGACACTGTGTATTGGGGAGACAATTTACTGTACACGGACACTGTATTGGGGAGACATTACTGTACACAGACACTGTGTAATGGGGGGACATATTACTGTACATGGACACTGTGTATTGGGGGGACATATTACTGCACACGGACACTGTGTAATGGGGGGACATATTACTGTACACGGACACTGTGTAATCGGGGACATATTACTGTACACGGACACTGTGTAATGGGGGACATATTACTGTACACGGACATTGTGTAATGGGAGACATTACTGTACATGGACACTGTATTGGGGGAGACATTACTGAACACGGACACTGTGTAATGGGAGACATATTACTGTTACACGGATACTGTGTATTGGGGGACATATCTGTACACGGACACTGTGTAATGGGGGGACATATTACTGTACATGACACTGTGTATTGGGGACATATTACTGTACACAGACACTGTGTAATGGGGGACATATTACTGTACACAGACACTGTATATTGGGGACATATTACTGTACACGGACACTGTGTAATGGGGGACATATTACTGACACGGACACTGGTAATGGGGGGACATATTACTGTACACAGACACTGTGTAATCTGGACATATTACTGGACACGGACACTGTGTAATGGGGGAACATATTACTGGACACGGACACTGTGTAATGGCGGACATTTACTGGACACAAACTGTGTAATGGGGGGACATATGCTGTACACGGACACTGTGTAATGGGGGGGGTCATATACTGTACACGGACACTGTGTATTGTGGAGACATTTTACGGTACATGGACACTGGTATGGGGGGACATATTACTGTACACAGACACTTTAATGGGGGACATATTACTGTACACGGAAACTGTGTATGAGGGACATATTACTGTACACGGACACTGTGTAATGGGAGGACATATTACTGTACACGGACATTGTGTATTGGGGGGACATATTACTGTACATGGACACTGTGTATGGGGGACATATTACTGTACACTGACACTGTGTATTGGGGGACAAATTACTGTACACGGACACTGTATTGGGGGGACATATTACTGCACACGGACACTGTGTAATGGGGGACATATTACTAGACACGGACACTGTGTAATGGGTGGACATATTACTGTACACAGACAATGTGTAATGGGGGACATATTACTTTACACAGAAACTGTGTAATGGGGGGACATATTACTGTACATGGACACTGTGTAATGGGGGTCATATTACTGTACGCGGACACTGTGTATTGGGGAGACATTTTACTGTACACAGACACTGTGTAATGGGGGGACATATTACTGTACATGGACACTGTAATGGGGGACATATTACTGTACACAAACTGTGTAATGGGGAGACATATTACTGTACATGGAAACTGTGTAATGGGGGGACATATTACTGTACACGGACACTGTGTAATGGGGGACATATTACTGTACACGGACACTGTAATGGGGGACATATTACTGTACACAGAAACTGTGTAATGGGGGACATATTACTGTACACGGAACTGTGTAATGGGGGACATATTACTGTACACGGACACTGTGTAATGGGAGCATATTACTGTACACTGACATTGTGTATTGGGGGGACATATTACTGTACATGGACACTGTGTATTGTGGGGACATATTACTGTACATGGACATTGTGTATTGGGGGGACATATTACTGTACACAGACACTGTGTATTGGGGGGACATATTACTGTACACAGACACTGTGTATTGGGGGGAAATACCGTATAGACTGGGAGTTAAGCCGACCGAGTATACTCGAGGTAGCTGTTTTACCTGAAAATGAGTAAAACCTGATTGACTCGAGTATAAGTCGAGGGTAGAAATTATGACCACTACTGCCTTCTGATTTTGTTTGAGGCTTTAGTTGCCCTTTAAATGGACAAGCAGAATGCCCATACAGTAGTCCCATACAGTAATAGCCAAATCAGTATGTCTATTACTGTATGGGACAATGTATGGGAATTCTGCTGTCCATTTAAAGGGCAACTAAAGCCTCAGAACAATACAGAATCAGAAGGCAACATAGATACCATTCTCCTTCTGATTCTCTATTATTTTCACAGGCATTAGTTTCCTTTAAATGGACAGTGGTAATCTCATACGTACAGTGAACCACATTCCTTGGCACTCCAGATATTGGAAACTACAACTCCCAGCATGCTTTCCCCCCAGTTCAGTGGAGACTTAATACTTACTACTACTAATACAGTATTCAATCCTGCTGCCACTTGCTCTGCAATCCGGCTGCCACTCGCTCTGCTCTGTATTGCAAGTACTGATGTGCCGTCGCTAATCGGCGCCGGGCAGTAGGAGACGGGCACTAAGTAATGACGTCATCCAGCTGATCGCCGCCGGATTGAAAGGTGATTCTCTGCTTGACTCGTGTATACACCGGGGCAGGTTTTCAGGCTATTCTGAAAACCTTGAATATATATGGTATTATTGCCCACGGACCCTGTTATTATAAAAGCTGCTTGGTGGCAGCGTTACCGGTAGTTGGGATTTGCAGTGTTTTACACCCCTATACAGCATACAGTGTGTGTGTCTATATAAACCATTGTAAATGGATAAATCGTTCTAGAGCAGAGAGTAAAAACTGCACAATTACTATGTGATCACATTACTGCAGGGAACTTGAATCCACATGTTACAATAAGGACACTGAATATTTCATTGCCAGGGTAAGCAGCCATAACGTTTAACGGGAAATCTGGAATAAAATCTGGCCCTGCTGTTCAGTGACTTCATCAATCCTTTTCATAGGATGAATGGCCAGTGTGAGGCTTCTGTGAATCAGTTCCCAATATAAATAAATCTTATGTAAGTAAATTCCTAACCTGGACAGTATTACTAATAATCAGTGGCAGACAGGGTTTATTGCACATTATTTTAAAGTCTGTTAATCAGTAGGGATGGACTAGAACTTGAACTCGAGTTCTATTCAAACTAGTTCGGGTTCGAACTAGTTTGATTTTCCGGGCTCGCGGTACTGTTACGACAATCCTTGAACATTCTAGAATTCTCGAATGTACAAGGATTTTTGAACATTCGGCAGGCCTTGAATGCCGCTTCCGAAAACCCCCGAATGGCCGGAGATTACCAAAATGGACGCTCGCAGATTGCCGCGGCCGAAAGTTTGGGGGTTCAAAGCCGGGTCCCCCTCCTGGGTCCTTACAAGGACCTTTGAGGCCCTGACAAGGGCCCTTTGGGCTTAGGGGTCCCTTAAGGGGGTTCATTCGAACTTTCCGAACTATTTACCCCCCATTCGAAATTTCCGAACTATTTACCCCCCATTGACTTTAATGGGTCCATTTTTGGACTTTCAAACTTTTTTAGAGTTCGAAAACGGACCGAACTTTCAAAGGTTCGGCCATCTCTATTAATCAGTAGCATAGAGTTATACATTTTGCCTTTTAAAGTTACATTTAGGCTGAGGCCCCAACTAAAACGCACTAAATCACGAATGCAATCGCAAGTGTTATCGCACGAGATTGCCTGTGTGATTTCTGTGCGTTGCGCCGCATTTGGGCATACGTTTTTGTAATTAATATTATATAAAAGCATGCATTTGCGTTAAAAATGGTGTACATAAAGCAAACGCATGAATTTATGCCTTCCCGTGATTTCCATTCAACAAAAATGCACGCACAATCGCGTGCACAAAACGTAGTCGCAAAAGCACTAAAAACGCGTTAGTGTGGCCCAGCCCTAAACATACAATTAGTAATAACTCCCAGGTAGTAAGTATAGATATTTACACCTCCTTGTGAACACCCTATCCAGTGCTCTGCTCGCTGCTTCAAACAGCTGATCCTATCTTCTGTGCTTGTGCACAGATAGGAAAGATATAGGCAGGGTTGCCAGGCGTTCCTATTTGGATGGAAAAATCCAGAGTCTCGCAATCTGGACTGAAATCCCGTCCTTGTTACAACAGTGGCAGCCTCAGCCCAGAATGCCCTTTCAATATTTTTTATTGAAATATAGCATTGTGGAACATGTATATAAATATAACCTACCCCTGTAGTGGATTTCCATGGGAGGAACTATAAGATTATAGCCTTATAATCTTAAAGGGCATGTCACCCCAAAACTCTAATCTCCCCCACTACTGGCCCCATTGTGTAGTGTAGTTTAATCCTTACCTTACATCCCAGCTCCATTATATGGTTCTCCTGTAGTCCCCCCCTAAAGTCCAAAAACTGCCCACCAGGAGGCTAGCAGAGTCCATATAGGACTCTGCCTCCTATCTGGTCTCCGGAGAAGTTTGGCTTGCCTACTGCAGCCCTTCTCCCCCTCCCTCTCCCTCCCGATTAGGATTCCCTCCCCCTACCATAAAACCCTTTTACCAAACATTCCCCCTGTCCTCCCAGCCCCAACCGCTCATTAGTAATATCAGAAAATGCCCAAAACATTACTTACCTTCCCTTTTGCCTCCACCGCACTGAACTCCCGGCAGCCGTGTCCGTGATTGGCTGCCGCTTAGCCAATCACAGACGTGACTGCCAGTCCCGCCCCTCTGCTTGCATTTTCTCGCAAGCAGAGGGCCTGGCAGCACGGCGAGGAAAGAGGGAAGGTAAGTAAAGTTTTGGGCATTTTCTGATATTACTAATATAGCGTAATTTGGACATACCTTTAAAGTTCCAGGAGAAGAAGGAAACCAGAAGCCACAAAGGGGTAGGTTATAATAAATACTAATGCACCCCGAACTGTAAATTAAAGGGATATTAGAAAGTCACCTTGGAGTTCTGTTCCCTGTATAAAAGGTACTCGGCCTGCGGCCTCGACTATATATGGTCACGAAACTCCTCGGTAACTTCTAATACACGGTCGTGGTCCCCAACCCAATGTAGGACTCTAGAGATGGACTTGAACCTGAAATTGGAATTTACAGACCCAAACTGATGGTAGTTTTACTCTCTGCTCCAAATGGTTCTCTTGTAATATCAGCCCAAAGTTCTAATATGTGAACACCAGGAGCCTGGCTGTGAGTAAAAATGTTTCTGCTTTTTTTGATGTGTATATTGGCAAGGCCAACAAGTTGAATTTTCTTTTTCCTTCGGATAAACACAGACTCATAATAAAAAAGTTTAAAATTAGGAATTAATCTAATTCTCCGACCTCGGTAACTAACATTATCTTCTCACATCATAGAATACTAAGATGAAATCGGTTTCATGTTTAGTGCTGCTCACAATCTATGTCACGTTAAGAGCGCACAGTCCTGCCAGTATTACAGGAATTATAGACACACTCTGAATCCGTGCATCTGGTCTGCATAATATCATCCTGACACAGCACCACTGCATTATATTTCAATAATTATATATATTCAACTTCATATAAACCTGCTGTCGAATAAGTAAAGATGAAAGCAGAAAATCTTTGCCAGCATATGTAATCGAAAAATTGTTTAGCTCTTTATTGTAAAACTTCCATATTAGAATTTTGTGATCTCGGTTTCGAACTCGGAGATGGATCTCCTTGCCATTAAGTTCAGATTCCTTAGAATTCTAATAAACAATATGTAACTTTCTGCCTGGAATGTGCATGGTTTGTTCCCCCAGTTCTGCTTCCAGTGCAAGTTCCAAGGTCTCCTCACAGGGGGTTATGGTTCACTAAACATTGGATTTAAACAAGCTGTAGACCCCTATGTTATCCTAAAGTCTTTATATTTATACATTGTACAAAGAAATTTTTTGCCCAAGAAAGTCATTTCCTGGGGTCCTGGATAAATATCTCACTCTCTAGTTTCCTGGAAAAGAACCACTTTGAAAACCTCACATGAAGGTTCTTCTTTGAAAGAAGATTATGACGTTCTGTGGATGCTACTTGCTAGTCTCGTTTCAGATGATTCTGAATTTTGTCTTCATCTCAAAGTAGACTAGATCCTCAGTCTCCTCTTTAGGTTACAAACTGCTGAAGGGACATTAGAGTCATGGTACTGTAGGTTCCAATGAGCTGCCAGCAACGCATCTGTATGGATGTTATTACCCGTCACGTCCCTCCCAATATCTTTATTATTTTCGCATAGTCAATCCACACCTTTACGTCTTGGAATCCACAGTTAAGTTAGCCATACACATAGCAATATTAAAAGAAGATTGGTGCCAATAATATGGCTACAAAGAGTTCTTTGCCATGTTTAGTACCTCTGGTGTTATACCTATCCAATATACTAATAGCCCCAAAATACCAAATTATACAACACTATAAAGAAGATGCACTATTATTATTATTGTGGATTTATATAGCGCCAACATCTTTCTTGGCACCCTACAATTACATTCACATCAGGCCCTCCCAAAGAGCATAAAATCTAAGCATTTATTGACACATACAGCCTATCAGTATGTCTTTATAATTGTGGAGAAACCAGAGTGCCCAGAGGAAACCCACACAAGCATGGGGAGAACATACAAACTCCTTGCAGATGTGTCCAAGTGTGGAATCGAACTTAGGACTTCTGCTCTGCAAGATCAGTACTAGCCACTGAGCCACCATGTTGCAGTAAAATATAATAGCATTTACACTCCATTTACTCTCCTCCAACCCCTTAAAAAACTGGGAAAACTGTTTGTAGCTAGAACATGGAAAATGTGTGTCCTGTATTTTGAGATGGAGTAACCCTTTAGAGTTTGTTACTAAAGTATGTGATATACAGTTGTTATTTTTTCACATTCTATATGTCTTTTAAAAATGTATCTAAATGGGACTATGCAATAACCCCCCCATACACCACCCCCGCACCCCTTAAAAGTACCAGGGTGCGGACCTAAACTGCCAGGTCCTCACTACTTTGCTCCATAGTCCTTGTTTCTTTATTGGAGGTTGCACTCAATGCTGCGACCATGCCCTGTCCCCTCTCGAAATTTAGGACTTGACCAATGAGAAGGCATGCTTAGTGATATCTTCCCATTGGTCAGACAATGGACTGAGGGAAGGGTCGGAACATGGTCAGTAATCATAGCACAACATCTAAGAAGAGGTACAGGGGGGAGGTAATTTTTAGTTTGTTGAATAGCTTTAAAGTGGCTAGATAAGTTTCTAAAACTAAAACAGGGATACTATATAATATTGGGAATTACTGGTATTAATACATATACTGTAGTTCTGGTTGGTACGGGGATACTATATAATATTGAAAATTACTGGTATTAATACTAGACTGTAGTTCTGGTTGGTACAGGGATAATATATAATATTGAGAATTACTGGTATTAATAATATCTGTAGCTCTGGTGGTAGAGCGATACTATATAATATTGGGAATTACTGGTATTAAACATATCTGTAGTTCTGGTTGGTACGGGTTACTATATAATATTGAGAATTACTGGTATTAATACATATACTGTAGTTCTCATTGGTACAGGGATCTATATAATATTGGGAATTACTGGTATTAATACATATACTGTAGTTCTGTTTTGTACAGGTATACTATATAATATTGAGAATTACTGGTATTAATACATATACTGTCGTTCTGGTTGTTTCAGGGATACTAATAATATTGAGAATTACTGGTATTAATACGTTACTGTAGTTTCTGGTTGGTACAGGGATACTATATAATATTGAGAATTACTGGTATTAATACATATACTGTACTCGGTTGGTAGAGCGATACTATATAATATTGGGAATTCTGGTTTAATCATATACTGTAGTTCTGGTTGGTACGGGGATACTATATAATATTGAGAATTACTGGTATTAATACATTACTGTAGTTCTGTTGGTACAGGGATACTATATAATATTGGGAATTACTGGTATTAATCATATTCTGTAGTTCTGGTTGGCACGGGGTTACTATATAATATTGGAGATTACTGGTATTAATACATATACTGTAGTTCTCATTGGTACAGGGTTGGTACAGGGATACTATATAATATTGGGAATTACTGGTATTAATACATATACTGTAGTTCTGTTTGGTACAGGATACTATATAATATTGAGAATTACTGGTATTAATACATGTACTGTCGTTCTGGTTGGTTCAGGGATACTATTAATATTGAGAATCTGTATTAATACGTATACTGTAGTTCTGGTTGGTACAGGGATCTATATAATATTGAGAATTACTGGTATATACATATACTGTAGTTCTGGCTGGTAAAGGGATACTATTAATATTGAGAATTACTGGTATTAATACATATACTGTAGTTCTGTTGGTACAGCGATACTATATAATATTGGAGAATTACTGGTATTAATACATATACTGTAGATTTGTTTGGTAAGGGGATACTATAATATTGAGAATACTGTATTTTATACATATACAGTAGTTCTAGTTGGTAGAGGATACTATATAATATTGGGAATTACTGGTATACTACATATACTGTAGTTCTGGTTGTACAGGGATACTATAATATTGAGAATTACTGGTATTAATACATATACTGTAGTTTTGGTTGTACAGCAATACTATATAATATTGGGAATTACTGGTATAATACATATCTGTAGTTCTGTTTGGTACAGGGATACTATAATATTGAGAATTACTGGTATTAATACATATACTGTAGATCTGGTTGGTAAGGGGATACTATATAATATTGAGAACTACTGGTATTATACATATCTGTAGTTTCTGGTTGGTACGGGGATACTATATAATATTAAAAATTACTGGTTAATACATATACTGTAGTTCTGGTTGGTACAGGGATACTAAATAATATTGAGAATTACTGGTTTAATACATATACTGTAGTTCCGGTTGGTAAAGGGATACTATATAATATTGAGAATTACTGGTATTAATACATATACTGTAGATCTGGTTGGTAAGGGGATACATATAATATTGAGAATTATGGTATTTTTATACATATACAGTAGTTCTGGTTGGTAGAGGGATACTATATAATTGGGAATTACTGGTATACTACATATATGTAGTTCTGGTTGGTACAGGGATACTAATAATATTGAGAATTACTGGTATTAATACATATACTGTAGTTTCTGGCTGGTACTGGGATACTATATATATTGGATTACTGGTATTAATACATATACTGTAGTTCTGGTTGGTACAGCGATACTATATTTGAGAATTACTGGTATTAATACATTACTGTAGATCTGGTTGGTAAGGGGATACTATATAATATTGAGAATTACTGGTATTTATACATATACAGTAGTTCTGGTTGGTAGAGGGATACTATATAATATTGGGAATTACTGGTATTAATACATATACTGTAGTTCTGGTGGTACAGGGATACTATATAATATTGAGAATTACTGGATTAATACATATACTGTAGTTTGGTTGGTACAGCGATACTATATAATATTGAGAATTACTGGTAATATACTTACTGTAGATCTGGTTGGTAAGGGGATATATATAATTGAGAATTACTGGTATTAATACATATACTGTAGTTCTGGTTGGTACGGGATACTATATAATATTAAGAAATTACTGGTATTAATACATATACTGTAGTTCTGTTGGTACGGGATACTAATAATATAAGAATTACTGGTATTAATACATATACTTAGTTCGGTTGGTACAGGGATACTAAATAATATGAGAATTACTGGTATTAATACATATACTGTAGTTTCCGGTTGGTAAAGGGATACTATATAATATTGAGAATTACTGGGATTAATACATATACTGTAGATCTGGTTGGTAAGGGGATACTATATAATATTGAGAATTACTGGTATTATACTATAACAGTAGTTCTGTTGTAGAGGATATATATAATATTGAGAATTACTGGTATTAATAAGTATACTGTAGTTCTGGTTGGTACAGGGATACTATATAATATTGAGAAATACTGGTATTTATACATATACAGTAGTTCTGGTTGGTAGAGGGATACTATATAATATTGAGAATTACTGGTATTAATACATATACTGTAGTTCTGGTTGGTACAGCGATACTATATAATATTGAGAATTACTGGTATTAATACATATACGTAGATCTGGTTGGTAAGGGGTACTATATAATATTGAGAATTACTGGTAATAATACATATACTGTAGATCTGGTTGGTAAGGGATATAATATTGAGAATTACTGGTATTAATACATATACTGTAGTTCTGGTTGGTACGGGGATACTATATAATATTAAGAAATTACTGGTATTAATACATATACTGTAGTTCTGGTTGGTACAGGGATACTAAATAATATTGAGAATTACTGGTATTAATACATATACTGTAGTTCTGGTTGGTACGGGGATACTATATAATATTGAGAATTATGGTATTAATACATATACTTTAGATCTGGTTGGTACGGGAATACTATATAATATTGAGAATTACTGGTATTAATACATATACTGTAGTTCTGGTTGGTACAGGGATACTATATAATATTGAGAATTACTGGTATTAATACATTCCTTTAGATCTGGTTGGTACGGGAATACTATATAATATTGAGAATTACTGGTATTAATACATTACTGTAGTTCGGGTTGGTACATGGATACTATATAATATGAGAATTACTGGTATTAATACATATACAGTAGTTCTGGTTGGTATAGGGATACTATATAATATTGAGAATTACTGGTATTAATACATATACTGTAGTTTCTGTTGGTACGTGATACTATATAATATTGAGAATATGGTATTAATACATATACTGTAGTTCTGGTTGGTACAGGGATACTATAAATATTGAAATATTGAGAATTACTCGTATTATACCTTTACTGTAGTTCCGGTTGATCCAGGGAATCTTCCGATTGCCATTTGGAGTCAGGTAAAAATATCTAAGGGTTTAAAAAAGGAGGATGAAAAGGTTGGACTTCATGGACGCATGTCTTTATTCAACTTCAACTACTATGTTACTAATATTTACTAACTCCGGTAGCTCAGTGATCTCAGACATGCTCAGTATGAATTACCCAGCATGGCACACAGCATTCTCTAATCAGTAATTTTGTAATTCCCTGGCTAAATAAACTGGAGGTAAAACTGAAAATAACAGGATTTTAGATGCATTAGAGTGAGACCTGATTTCATTGAGCTATATGAATGGAATCACATAAAAAGATAATATACAGCTAATCTTTTACTCAGACAGATATAACTTCCCGGTTTAATTGACTCCAGGCAGCCTCTTGGATTAAGTTGAGCTTCCAACACCAAGGAGTAATAATAAAAATTATTTACACAGGCTAATACCAATGATTGTGATGACTTTGGTAACATATTGTATCTGTGCTGGTTTAATAAGGGAGAATGTGCCCTTTGTTGTGAATATATTAATCCCTGGAAAGAGAAGATGAGTTCTTCAGGATTTTCCAACATTCTGTTCTATGTTATAAAACATTTATTTTTTTTCCATTACACAAAACTATTGATTTACTCTTTGTAAAGAGAGGATAGGATACGGTGAATAAAAATGATCTTACATACAGTAGTTACTAGTAACAGAGGTTGAATAAGACATCTATCCAGTCCAGTCTTTATACCCATACTCATGTGCCCTACCTAACAGGTTCCAGAGAAGGCAAAATAAAAATACCTCCAGCTGAAAAGGAATTCTGACCCCATATGGCAATTGGATCAGCCATAACTATATTTAGTTTCAATTTTAACCATGCTGGAGAGACATTTTGGAACTTAGAAGGAATTTTAAACAGCTTAAAACTAAATTATCACATAATACATGGCTATTAAGGATAGGAAATGGGACCTTAGAGATTTCTTACAGTTGTTTATTTCTGGGGAATGTTTTCCATTACATTCTGTGACATGCCCCAATAAAGAAACCAAAGCTAAATAGAGGTGGTGGTGGTGGTGGGATTTGACACCAACTGTCTGCCATGTACAATGTCTTTTGATGTCTTACCTGGGCAGTTTCAATAACGCATCTTAGCCACAATACAATCAACACCTTGCATTCAGAAGGTCCCTAAAACGTGGCTGTTACTTATATGGTTGATTGGGACCTTTCAGGTTTTATTGCCAACAGATTCTTGTACAAGTCATTCTGAATTAGAGATCCAGTCGGATGACTAGCAAATGTCTTCAAGAACTAAACTTCAACTCCAGTGGTCTAGCTGAATACACAACAGATTAAATCTATTTTGTTTGGTAGATTTATAAGCCAATATGTTAATTATCAAGTATCCAATGGAAATTGGGAAGGAAGACACATGGTGGAGTTAGTGTCAGGAGAACACAGTCTGCATGCTGCATAAAAGTATTTTGCTGAGATGTCCTATAGGGATACCAGAATTATTTCCTGTGAAAAATTAATTTTGCAGTCAGAGGCTCTATGCGCCAATGCATAGATAAAGGGTATAAAGGTCATCATTGCTTGCACCTTTCTTTATGTTAAATGTTTTAACAGTGGGTAATGGAATACAGGGCTGAATTTTTGTAAAAAAAAAATGACTACACACTCTACCCAAAATGCTTTAAAACCTCAAACAGCAACTTTGGTGGTTCTGGGTGTCATCTTAAGACATCTTAAGCATGAAGAATATGTTAGGTACCTGATGAGTCAGGCAAAGTCTGGACCAAGGAGGTAGGCGTCCACAGTGGAAGAAGACAGGAGCGACAGCAGAACTGGAACAGTTTAAGATTAATAGCAAGGTATACAAGGCAGGACCAGAATAAGGTTCAAGGTAGGGTAAGATCCAAAGCAGGATAAGGACAAGTTCAAGGCAGGAACAAGATTCTCATACTAGGCAGTGATAATCAGGAAACTTAACACCCAGCACAGAGCATAGCATCTAAGTGCTAAAATCAGGCACCAGGTCTCAAGAACGGCGTTCTTTGAATGTTCGTGCCCCTAGTGCGTCCTAGTTATGTCCATGCTTCCTTGCGCAACATTACGTGCAAGGCGTGATGATGTTGCGCATCAGGGAGACTGGGCACGCCATCTTGGATGACGGGACTGCCGGAAAGGTAAGTATTCTTTCTGACAGACACCATTTTATCTACTTATGGTTTTAATGATAGCTTTAATTTGGTTCATTGCTAAATCACCACTGGAGCTTCGTTCAAGCAGCCATCTTGTTTGAGCGCACCCACATCCCCATAAAGGTATTTACACAAGGACAGCATCTATACAGACATACTCTGACATTATTCTCATTTTCAATGTGTATCTAGGGACAGTTGCCTACTACGTAAATCCCTTAACATGACAGACATCCAGACATGCACACGTTACAACATAAATATCCCACAGTTTATATGGAAAGGGTTTTTTACAAGAAAACTGCATTGCAAACATACTGGATTTTTATGAAGCCACATGACGCGTAGCCTGGTTTACACAAGATATGGTAAGCAACCAATTCCGACTATACTAATTATAGTTACGGAACCCATATTCTACCTAGCTGGATTACTTTGGCACAGGCATAATATAGATGTTCTGAAACATATTATTCAGGATAAACAGGTCTTCCTGGGATGAATCTGTAGTTTTTCCTTCTATAATATTGGTTTCATATGTATAGATTTGCTGGTTATAAACATTTAGACTACGAGAAGCAACATTTCCACCTGATTTGTCCATAAATTCTTGCAGCATTTGCCTACAAAGGAACCGATTTGAGTTTATTAGTTTGTGACACAGAATCCTCATTGACCACACAGAATTGTATGATTTCTACCACTTATACATTACACTTTATGGACAACCTATACTCACCAAAGCCCCAATCCTCATGTTTGGCCCTTTAAACAAACTCAGGGTGAGGACTTATACTGCCCGTTCCTCACCCCTGGGTTCAGCTTCTAAGTCTGTACTTATCTCCCACAGTTCTGATCCCCTGTGCTCTGTTCCCCACTTCCTCCTTCTGGTCCACGAGCTAACCAATAAGAAGATAGCTGTAGGAGGAGCATGTCTTACTATTGGGGAAGCCCCGGGTGAGGAGCGTGAGCGGGGAAAGTTTCTAAAAAAATCTAAAAAAAAGTCTTTTTTAAGGTAGAGGGGTTGCCAAAGACACCTTTTAAGCATATTCAGTGCATTGCACCATATATCTGCACTGTGCTAGCCTGCCAATAAAGTACAGTGCTATTGCTTGTGCTTGCTTGAGCTTGGTGCATCTTATTTGTGACACCTCTCTATGCTTTTCTCCTCCTTGGTCCCTAAGCAAGTCTCCCCTGGTGCCCCCTTCCCAACTGAAACTTCCCCCAACTGCCTCTTCTATTAGTCTTTGCACAGATTGAAAAACACAGCCAAGATGATTGTATTGTATGTACACAGAGAGGCCAAAGGAAGCTAGATTGGTAACCGCTTATTGCTCTGTAGCTGATGGGACCTATTTGTAAACAAGCGGTATCACAATTTATCCTACTGCGCATTATTGATAATGTACAACCGCAAATGCACTCCACAGTCGCACATTTAGGGCAAACGTTCCTTAATAACTATCATTCGGTTGAATACAACACAGGTAGTAAACTAACGCAATGGTATTCTATGGGGATCGTAAACCTACAATCATGTTATCGTAGATTTACGACAATGACCTAAGTTAATAATTGGTAAACCGATCGGAAATTAATGATCAGTTTACCAATCGTTAAAACCGGTTTTAAAGGCGCTGTACCACGGAAAAAAGATAGGGCCCCTGTCTTTTAAAAGAAATACCTTTAATGGTGCCCTCCGCATTTGAATGGTGCCCTAGCTTTCGCCTAGGTTGCTTTTGCCTAGAAACGGCTCTGCCTTTAATAAACCAAGTGGTGCACTTTGAGGACCCAATATCAGACATGACATTGCAACTTTCAAGAATGAATAGGGTATGGTAGAAAAGCATCATAGGTAAAGAGAATGCAAAAGTGCACAAAAAATGTGATGCACTCCTATTGCCCACTGCTCCAAAATCAACAAAATCAATGAACACAGTTTTCCATTTCTACTGTATAGTCACCAAAATGTTCTGGCAATCTACCACCATTCTTTTTTTCCTGCTATACAACTGTTGCACATCTGTGAAGAAGGGAGACTTTGCCCACATCAATAAATTCCAACATCTAAGTTATTCCAACATCTAAATGACTCAATGATTTCTAGTTAAGAAACTAAAGGCAGGTAAGTAAGGAAAAACACTGTACATCAACAGAAACCTGGACTAGCGAGTCAACGGCTAACCTATAGTCAACTCGCAGCCTAAACAGAAAGAAATACATTAGAACGTTTAGATAATACAACTTCTCATTGAAATGGTAGGAGGAAAATCACATTACAGATGGGACTGAATTTATAACTAGTTTATGTGGATCCTTTCATTAAATGATGGGACATAATTATATTAACATCTACATTTGTTACAAGTTTGGCTTCATTTTAATGAACACCCTGTTATGTTTAAACGCCAGTTCACTCTTGAAACAGAAATGTAACTCTGAAAATAATCTGATGAAAGGAAAATACCGCAGTGACTGTTAAAGATGGTGATGGGTGTTGATATTTAGCAGGAACAATTGTAACAATACAACTTTATTTTCAATATTCCTGGACCGTTCATATGTTTATTCTGACTGGGAAACATAGTAACAAGATTTCATCCAGAGCTACAGTGGACAAAACACAATACGTCCTCTGCAAATATATTAGGGTCTTTCAATAGGGTGGCTGCACACCCCACTCTTTACAGATAAAAAATTCAATCACAGTCATTTGATTGGATGAGGTTTCCTTCTCTTGTTCTTAAGCGGGGTACACACAGTAACGATAAAGCCCGATACCGTCGGATCCGACGGTATCGGGGCTTTATCGTTACTGTGTGTACGTTCGTTTCCCGAACGAGCGCGCGGCCGCGAACGATCGGGTCGGCCGTAGCCTCGTTCGGGAAAGGCCGAAAATTTCCATCGGCCCGCGCTAGACTCCTATAGGGATCTAGCGGCGGCCGATGGAAACACACAGTCCCGAGCGTTCTCCCGATAGGGAGAACGCTCGGACTGTGTGTATGTAGATCTTTGAAAGATGGCAGACAGGATCTTGCAGATCCTGTCTGTCATCTTTCAGAAATCTGTACTGTGTTGTACCTACTTTAGAGAAGAATTGGAGTAGATTCACCAATATGCCACATTCACTGCTATTATGGTACCACTGCAGGTGGGGGTCTATTAAATGATTACTGAGTAAATCAAATCTACTACTCAACATGTGTATAGGTAAACACTCTCCATTTAGGGAGTTTGACTTGTGGGCTAAATTATGTGGCTGCGTATGGTCCACTTTCTCCCAAGCCAATACACCCTCGAAACAGGCCAAATGTTTGAAGCAATAGTGGCTTGGCCACAATGGGTTGTAAGCTGTACATGACCTGTTTTTCAATCGCATGGTTCTACTCGCTTGTATACATATTAATGTACAGATTATTTATGTACTATATTTATATTTTGGTCCTCCTTATACATTATAATATTGTACAGTGCTGCATCCCCAAGTGGTGATATATAAATAATGATATACAAACATACTGTGGATACATATAAATTGCTTTTAGCTTGTGTGATCCAAGGAGACCATATGTAATTGATGTGGTAAAGTCCTACCTCCACAATATCCCGCAAGGCCAAGAACATTAATTCAATTCACAAGCAACACCTGTACTCGTGTGATGTTTAGTACAAGCCAGGTGATAACTTGGGAACACAATGTGTATTGCAAAAATATGTGTGTGTGCACATAACAGACTTTACCAGACTCTTTTGACATTTCAAGTTGTTTTTTAATTGCATTTTTACTGCATGATGAGAGACCGGTCATGTCTGAAAACAAAGTTTCCATAAAAGTTCCCTTTAAATTACAAAATCACTTTCCTAAATCTCAGCTGTCAAAAACGACATTTTTGAAAACAAAGTTTATAGAAAGAAGTTTAGAAAATATGTCCCCCATCCCACGCTTTACAAAAAAATCGCTTCAAATCATTCGCGTTTTACAGAGAAAAAAAGCTATGCCTTACCTTCCGTTCTTTAATCACTGCATGTGGAGCCAGGAACGGAGATAGAACAAACTTACCTTTTATGATTCTGTTCTGTTTGCTACAGAGCTCAGAGCACCCAGCATGGGATAATTGTTTATTTTCTGATGTTAGGTTGCAGGATCCTACCCTTCCCTGTTGGCAACTTACCTTTCACGCAATCCTCCACAGCACCACTGACAGGTCCCTTGCTGGATCTGATTATAGCGCGCAGCACGATAATGTGTATATAGCTAATCAGAACCAGGAAGCGGTCAGGAATTTCAGATCTACAGCGGTGGATGTGTGTAAGGTAAGTTTGTTCTAAGATCTTTCCTGGCTCCACAACAATGATTGAAGAATGGAAGGTACGGTATAAGCTCCCTAACCTCCCTAACCTCACTTTTGCAGTAAACTATTCCTATAAATATGGCTGCCTGTCCCTCATAGCACTGCTAGGCGCGTTTAGAATTCTGGAATTATTTTACTTTGACTCATCCTTGGTCCAAAGCTCCAAATGTCTTGATCATGTTAAATTACATCAGCAGAAGAAACAGTTCCAAGATTCTGTCCTTCCGATGGTATTGGTATTTTAAATTTGTGTTAAACTGATTTAAATATAATGCAAATACTGTATATAACCAGCACAAGGCTCTGGCTTCTAATAGTTCTTTATAAAGGAAGTCTCATGGGTATGGGTAGCACAGTGGCTCGCTGGTGCCTACAGCGCTTAATTCCTGGATTTAATTATTCTCCCTGGGCAACAATCTGTAAGGGGTTTTATTTCACCATGTGGGCCCTCCAGTTTCCCCCACAATCAACATCCATACTGATAGGTTGTATGTGTGAAATAAAGTGATGGATTGTAAGCTCTTTGTGGCAGGGCCACAAAGAACCAAAGAACATGTTGAGCAATATAAATCCACAATATCTTATATTTATTAGTATATAATCTATATACTAACCAGAGTTGCAGCCACAGACACTGGACCCATTTGCTTGGTCCAGCATCCAAGGCTGACAACTCTGTTTAGGCATAGCCCACACGATTGATGACTGGCAGGAAAATTAGGAAGTAGAGTGACTTGGACGTATAGAGGCAAGCGAGAATGTGAGGATGCATTGCGTGAACTGAGGCAAGTGAACTGCGAACGAGGGGGGGATGAGCTAAATAAGAGGAGGATAGAGAGTGGGAGAGAGGGGGGAGAGAAGAGACAGAGAGGAGAAGGGAGGAGGAGGGGATAGAACAGGTGTGGTACAGAGTGAGCGCTGGTTCTCTCCTCCCGTTTTCTGTCGCGCCTCCTCCTCTTCCCTCTCTCTCTTTCCCTGCTTTTTTTCTCCCTTGCCCTGTCTCTCCGCTCCCTTCTCTCTCTTTCTCCTTATTACTGTACACGGACATGTGTAATGGGAGACATTACTGAACACGGACATTGTGTAATGGGAGACATTACTGAACACGGACATGTGTAATGGGGGACATATTACTGTACACGGAACTGTGTAATGGGGGACATAGTACTGTACAGGACAATGTGTAATGGGGACATATTACTGTACACGGACATTTTGGTAATGGGAGACATTACTGAACACGGACACTGTGTAATGGGGGACAAATACTGTACATGGACACTGTGTAATGGGGGGACCTATTACTGTACATGGACACTGTGTATTGGGGAGACAATTTACTGTACACGGACACTGTATTGGGGAGACATTACTGTACACAGACACGTGTAATGGGGGACAATTACGTACATGGACATGTGTATTGGGGGGACATATTACTGTACACGGACACTGGGTATTGGGGAGACATTACTGTA
This sequence comes from Hymenochirus boettgeri, assembly GCA_019447015.1. Classification (NCBI taxonomy): domain Eukaryota; kingdom Metazoa; phylum Chordata; class Amphibia; order Anura; family Pipidae; genus Hymenochirus; species Hymenochirus boettgeri. The sequence goes on along the minus strand of CM033470.1, from coordinate 48,678,999 downwards.
CACAGACACTGTTAATGGGGACCATTTACTGCTACATGGACACTGTGTAATGGGGACAGATTACTGTACAGGACATGTGTAATGGGAGACATTACTGAACACGGACATGTGTAATGGGGGCATATTACTGTACATGGACACTGTGTAATGGGGGGATATTACTGTACATGGACACTGTGTATTGGGGGGACATATTACTGCACACGGACACTGTGTAATGGGGGGACATATTACTGTACATGGACCTGTGTAGTGTGGAGACATTACTGAACACGGACACTGTGTAATGGGGGACATATTAATGTACATGGACACTGTGTAATGGGGGGACATATTACTGAGCATGGACACTGTGTTTGGGGAGACAATTTACTGTACACGGACACTGTATTGGGGAGACATTACTGTACACAGACACTGTGTAATGGGGGGACATATTACTGTACATGGACACTGTGTATTGGGGGGACATATTACTGCACCGGACACTGTGTAATGGGGGGACATATTATGTACACGGACACTGTGTAATCGGGGACATATTACTGTACACGGACACTGTGTAATGGGGGACATATTACTGTACACGGACATTGTGTAATGGGAGACTTACTGTACATGGACACTGTATTGGGGAGACATTACTGAACACGGACACTGTGTAATGGGGACATATTACTGTACACGGATACTGTGTTTGGGGGGACATAATACTGTACACGGACACTGTGTAATGGGGGGGCATATTACTGTACATGACACTGTGTATTGGGGGACATATTACTGTACACGACACGTGTAATGGGGGGACATATTATGTACAAGAACTGTATATTGGGGGACATATTCTGTACACGGACATGTGTAATGGGGGACATATTACTGTACACGGACACTGTGTAAATGGGGGGGGACATATTACTGTACACGACACCCGTGTAATGGACATATTACTGGACACGGACACTGTGTAATGGGACATATTACTGGACACGGACACTGTGTAATGGCGGACTATTACTGGACACAACTGTGTATGGGGGGGACATATTGCTGTACACGGACAATGTGTAATGGGGGGGTCTGGTATATTACTGTACACGGACACTGTGTATTGTGGAGACATTTTACGGTACATGGACACTGTGTAATGGGGGGACATATTACTGTACACAGACACTTTAATGGGGGACATATTACTGTACACGGAAACTGTGTATGAGGGACATATTACTGTACACGGACACTGTGTAATGGGAGGACAATATTACTGTACACGGACATTGTGTATTGGGGGGACATATTACTGTACATGGACCATGTGTTGGGGGACATATTACTGTACACTGACACTGTGTATTGGGGACAAATACTGTACACGGACACGTATTGGGGGGACATATTACTGCACACGGACACTGTGTAATGGGGGACATATTACTAGACACGGACATGTGTAATGGGTGGACATATTACTGTACACAGACAATGTGTAATGGGGGACTATTACTTTACACAGAAACTTGTAATGGGGGACATATTACTGTACATGGACACTGTGTAATGGGGTCATATTACTGTACGCGGACAGTGTATTGGGGAGACATTTTACTGTACACAGACACTGTGTAATGGGGGACATATTACTGTACATGGACACTGTAATGGGGGATATTCTGTACACAAACTGTGTAATGGGGAGACATATTACTGTACATGGAAACTGTGTAATGGGGGGACATATTACGGACACGGACACTGTTATGGGGGACATATTACTGACACGGACACTGTAATGGGGGACATATTACTGTACACCAGAAACTGTGTAATGGGGGACATATTACTGTACACGGAAACTGTGTAATGGGGGGACATATTACTGTACACGGACACTGTGTAATGGGAGCATATTACTGTACACTGACATTGTGTATTGGGGGGACATATTACGTACATGGACACTGTGGATTGTGGGGACATATTACTGTATGGACATTGTGTATTGGGGGGACATATTACTGTACACAGCAATGTGTATTGGGGGGGACATATTACTGTACACAGACATGTGTATTGGGGGGAAATACACGTATAGACTGGAGTTTAAGCCGACCGAGTATAACTCGAGGTAGCTGTTTTACCTGAAAAATGAGTAAAACCTGATTGACTCGAGTATAGTCGAGGGTAGAAATTATGACCACTACTGCTTCTGATTTTGTTTTGGGCTTAGTTGCCTTAAATGGACAGCAGAATGCCCATACAGTAGTCCCATACAGTAATAGCCAAATCAGTAGTCTATTACTGTATGGGACAATGTATGGGAATTCTGCTGTCCATTTAAAGGGCAACTAAAGCCTCAGAACAATACAGAATCAGAAGGCAAAAATGATACCATTCTCCTTCTGATTCTCTATTATTTTCAGGCATTAGTTCCCTTTAAATGGACAGTGGTAATCTCAACGTACAGTGTGACCACAATTCCTTGGCACTCCAGATATTTGGAAACTACAACTCCCAGCATGCTTTCCCCCAGTTCAGTGGAGACTTAATACTTACTACTATTAATACCGTATTCAATCCTGTGCCACTTGCTCTGCATCCGGCTGCCACTCGCTCTGCTCTGTATTGCAAGTACTGATGTGCCGTCGCTAATCGGCGCCGGGCAGTAGGAGACGGGCACTAAGTAATGACGTCATCCAGCTGATCGCCGCCGGATTGAAAGGTGAGTTCTCTGCTTGACTCGTGTATACACCGGGGCAAGGTTTTCAGGCTATTCTGAAAACCTTGAATATATATGGTATTATTGCCCACGGACCCTGTTATTTATAAAAGGCTTGGTGGCAGCGTTACCGGTAGTTGGGATTTGCAGTGTTTTACACCCCTATACAGCATACAGGTGTGTGTGTCTATAAAAACATTGTAAATGGATAAACGTTCTAGAGCAAGAGAGAAAAACTGCACAATTACTATGTGATCACATTACGCGGAACTTGAACCACCATGTTACATAAGGACACTGAATATTTCATTGCCAGGGTAAGCAGCCATAACGTTTTACGGAAATCTGGAATAAAATCTGGCCCTGCTGTTCAGTGACTTCATCAATCCTTTTCATAGGTAGAATGGCCAGTGTGAGGCTTCTGTGAATCAGTTCCCAATATAAATAAATCTTATGTAAGTAAAATTCCTAACCTGGACAGTAAATACTAATAATCAGTGGCAGACAGGGTTATTGCACATTATTTAAAGTCTGTTAATCAGTAGGGATGGACTAGAACTTGAACTCGAGTTCTATTCAAACTAGTTCGGGTTCGAACTAGTTTGATTTTCCGGGCTCGCCGGTACTGTTTACGACAATCCTTGAACATTCTGAATTTCGAATGTACAAGGATTTTTGAACATTCGGCAGGCCTTGAATGCCGCTCCGAAAACCCCCGAATGGCCGGAGATTACCAAAATGGACGCTCGCAGATTGCGCGCCGAAAGTTTGGGGTTCAAAGCGGGGTCCCCCCCTGGTCCTTACAAGGACCTTTGAGGCCCGACAAGGGCCCTTTGGGCTTAAGGGGTCCCTTAAGGGGGTTCATTCGAACTTTCCGAAATATTTCCCCCATTCGAAATTTCCGAACTATTTACCCCCATTGACTTTATGGGTCCATTTTTGGACTTTCAATTTTTTAGAAGTTCGAAAACGGACCGAACTTTCAAAGGTTCGGCCATCTCTATTAATCAGTAGCATAAGAGGTTATACATTTTGCCTTTTTAAAGTTACATTTAGGTCGAGGCCCAAATAAAACGCACTAAATCACGAATGCAATCGCAAGTGTTATCGCACGAGATTGCCTGTGTGATTTCTGTGCGTTGCGCCGCATTTGGGCATAGTGTTTTGTAATTTAATATTATATAAAAGCTGCATTTGCGTTAAAAAATGGTGTACATAAAAGCAAACGCATGAATTTATGCCTTCCCGTGATTTCCATGTCAACAAAAATGCACGCACAATCGCGTGCACAAAACGTAGTCGCAAAAGCACTAAAAACGCGTTAGTGTGGCCAGCCCTAAACATACAATTAGTAATAACTCCCAGGTAGGAAGTATAGTTATTTACACCTCCTTGTGAAACCCTATGCCAGTGCTCTGCTCGCTGCTTCAAACAGCTGATCCTATCTTCTGTGCTTGTGCACAGATAGGAAAGATATAGGCAGGGTTGCCAGGCGTTCCTAATGGATGGAAAAATCCAGAGTCTGCAATCTGGACTGAAATCCGTCCTTGTTACAACAGTGGCAGCCTCAGCCCAGAATGCCCTTCAAATATTTTTATTGAATAATAGCATTGTGGAACATGTATATAAATATAACCTACCCCTGTTAGTGGATTTCCATGGGAGGAACTATAAGATTATAGCCTTATAACTCTAAAGGGCATGTCCACCCCAAAACTCTATATCTCCCCCACTACTGGCCCCATTGTGTAGTGTAGTTTAATCTACCTTACATCCAGCTCCATTATATGGTCTCCTGTAGTCCCCCCTAAAGTCACAAAAACTGCCCACCAGGAGGCTAGCAGAGTCCATATAGGACTCTGCTCCTATCTGGTCTCCGGGAGAAGTTTGGCTTGCCTACTGCAGCCCTTCTCCCCCTCCTCTCCCTCCGTAGGATTCCCTCCCCCTACCATAAAACCCTTTTACCAAACATTCCCCCTGTCCTCCCAGCCCCAACCGCTCATTAGAATATCAGAAAATGCCCAAAACATTACTTACCTTCCCTTTTGCCTCACCGCACTGAACTCCCGGCAGCCGTGTCCGTGATTGGCTGCCGCTTAGCCAATCACAGACGTGACTGCCAGTCCCGCCCCTCTGCTTGCATTTTCTCGCAAGCAGAGGGCCTGGCAGCACGGCGAGGAAAGAGGGAAGGTAAGTAAAGTTTTGGGCATTTTCTGATATTACTAATAAGCGTAATTTGGACATACCCTTTAAGTTCCAGGAGAAGGAAGGAAACCGAAGCCACAAAGGGGTAGGTTATAATAAATACTAATGCACCCCGAACTGTAAATTAAAGGGATATTAGAAGTCACCTGGAGTTCTGTTCCTGTATAAAAGGTACTCGGCCTGCGGCCTAGTACTATATAGTCACGAAACTCCTCGGTAACTTCTAATATCACGGTGGTGGGTCCCCAACCCAATGTAGGACTCTAGAGATGGACTGAACCTGAAATTGGAATTTACAGACCCAAACTGATGGTAGTTTTACTCTCTGCTCCAAATGGTTTCTTGTAATATCAGCCCAAAGTTCTAATATGTGAACACACAGGAGCCTGGCTGTGAGTAAAAATGTTTCTGCTTTTTTTGATGTAGATTGGCAAGGCCAACAAGTTGAATTTTCTTTTTCCTTCGGATAAACACAGACTCATATAAAAAAAGTTTAAAATTAGGAATTAATCTAATTCTCCGACCCGGTAACTAACATTATCTTCTACACATAGAATACTAAGATAGAATCGGTTTTGTTTAGTGCTGCTCACAATCTATGTCACGTTAAGAGCGCACAGTCTGCCAGTATTACAGGAATTATAGACACACTCTGAATCCGTGCATCGGTCTGCATAATATCATCCCTGACACAGCACCACTGCATATATTTCAATAATTATATATATTCAACTTCATAAAAACCTGCTGTCGAATAAGTAAAGAGAAAGTCAGAACAATCTTTGCCAGCATATGTAATCGAAAAATTGTTTACGTCTTTATTGTAAAATTTCCAATTAATGAATTTTGTGATCTCGGTTTCGAACTCGGAGATGGATCTCCTTGCCATTAAGTTCAGATCCTTAGAATTCTAATAAACAATATGTAACTTTCTGCCTGGAATGTGCATGGTTTGTTCCCCCAGTTCTGCTTCCAGTGCAAGTTCCAAGGTCTCCTCACAGGGGGTTAGGTTCACTAAACATTGGATTTAAACAAGCTGTAGACCCCTGATGTTATCCTAAAGTCTTTATAAATTTTAAACATTGTACAAAGAAATTTTGCCCAGAAAGTCATTTCCTGGGGTCCTGGATAAATATCTCTCTCTAGTTTCTGGAAAGAAACCACTTTGAAAAAACTCACATGAAGGTTCTTCTTTGAAAGAAGAATTAGACGTTGTTGGATGTACTTGCTAGTCTCGTTTCAGATGATTCTGAATTTTGTCTCACTCAAAGTAGACTGACTCAGTCTCCTTTTAGGTTACAAGGCTTGAAGGGACATTAGAGTCATGGTATGTAGGTTCCAATGAGCTGCCAGCAAAGCATCTGTATGGATGTTATTACCCCGTTCACTCCCAAATATCTTTATTGGATTTCTGCATAGTCAACCACACACCTTTACGTCTTGGAATCCACAGATTAGTTAGCCATACACATAGCATATTTAAAGGATTGGTGCCCATAATTGGCTACAAAGAGGTTTGCCATGTTGTACCTCTGGTGTATACCTATCCAATATAACTAATAGCCCAAATACCATTATACACACACTAAAGAGATGCACTATTATATATTTGTGTGATTTTATAGCGCCAACATCTTTGGCACCCCAATTACATTCACCAAGCCTGCCCCAAAGAGCATAAAATCTAAGCTTTATTTGACACATACAGCCTTCAGTTTGTCTTTATTGTGGAGAAACCAGAGTGCCCAGAGGAAACCCACACAAGCATGGGGACATCAAACTCCTGCTGAGATGGGTCCAAGTGTGGAATCGAACTAGGACTTCTGCTCTGCAGAGTTCAGTACAGCCACTGAGCCACCATGTTGCACGTAAATATAATAGCATTTACACTCCATTTACTCTCCTCCAACCCCTTTAAAAAACTGGGAAACTGTTGTAGGCTAGAAGTCTGGGGGAAATGTGTGTCCTGTATTTGAGATGGGTAACCCTTAGAGTTTGTTACTAAAGTATGTGATATACAGTTGTTATTTTTTCACATTCTTATTGTCTTTTAAATGTATCTAAATGGGCTACTATGCAATAACCCCCCCATACAACCCCCCCGCACCCCTTAAAAGTACCCGGGTGCGGACCTAAACTGCAGGTCCTCACTACTTTGCTCCATAGTCCTTGTTTCTTTACTTGGAGGTTGCACTCATGCTGCGACCATGCCCTGTCCCTCGAAATTTGGACTGACCATGAGAAGGCTGCTTAGGTAACTTCCCATTGGTAGCATCAGGACTGGGGAAGGGTCGGAACATGGTAGTAATCAAGCCAACACTCTAAGAGAGGTACAGGGGGGGGGTAATTTAGTTTGTTGAATAGCTTTAAGTGGGCTAGATAAGTGTTCTACCTAACAGGGGATCTCATATAATAGGGATAGGTCATTCATACCTTACTGTAGTTCTGGTTGGTCACAACCCCGGGGGATACGATTTCCCCTACCAGTCCTGGAATTGGACTGCTATTAATAATAGATGTAGTTCTGGTGTGGTACGGGGATAATTATAATCATTGGATTCACTGGTCATTCTAAATCTACTGTGCGCTCTGGTTGTTGAGCGATACTATATCAATTGGGGAGTAATGTCTGTATATACTATTCTGTCGTTCTGGTTGGTCGAAGGTTACATTATATATCATGAGAAACTGTCTGGTATTACCACTCTCTACTGCTGTTCTCCTATGGTCAGGTACTTTATTAAATTGGGATCGGTATTATACATATCCTGTAGTTCTGTTTTGGTACAGGTGCTATACTTAATTTCGCTGTACGGATTCTACCATATACGGTCGTTCTGGTTGGTTCCAGGTGACCTATTTCTACGTTGAGATTACTGGTATTAATACGTATCTGTCAGTCGGTTGTCACGGGTCTATCATATTCGCAGACTTACTGGTCATTTATACTCCTGTAGCTCTGGTGGTTTCAGAGCGATCACATTCATATCTTGGGGACCTTCCTCTCATCCCTCGATGCGTTGGTGGTCCGGGGCCTCGCTCCTCTTGGAATTCCTGGTATTCATATCTCTGTAGTCTGTTGGACAGGGAACTATATATTGCCCTTGGGCATTCCTGGTCCTTATCACCTCTTCTGTAGTTTGTTGGACTCTTCTTTTCGGGCTGCTGTACTAGCTCATCTTGGACCTTCTGGTCTTCCTCACATATCCGGTTATGTTCTCCTTGGGTCCGGGTTGTGGTTTTGGGGCTCATCTCTATTGGGCTTTTCGACTCGGTATAATACCGATCATGTAGTTTGTGTGGTTCAGGGCTAATCAATATTGAGGCGAATTACTGGTCTTCATACAGGTACGGTTCGGTCTGGTTGGGCAGGGCTCCTTATCCTCTGAGACCTCTGTATTCATAGTTACTTGTAGTTCTTTGGTGGTAAGGTGGCTCTCTATAATATTTGCGCCTTCCATGGTATTACTCCCTAGACTGTAGTTCTGGCTGGTCCCGGGCGATCCCTATATAAATTGAGACTTCTGTATTAATACATTATTACTGTAGCCTTTGGTTGGTGCCAGCGATACTCTATAATATTGGAATTTCGTGGTCTTGCCTACAAACTGTTCGATTTGGTTGGTACGGGTTTTCTCCTATAACTATTGGGAATTACTGGTATTTATTAAATCTACAGTAGTCCAGTCGTAGAGGGATACTCTATCCATTGGTGAATACTGGTATTTCCTCCTATCCTGTTATTTCTGGTTGTACAGGGTCCTAATCTCACTATTGAGGAATTATGGTATTTGACTCTATACTGTTGTTCTGGTTGGTACCGCCTCCTCATCTCTGGCTCGGTCTTCTCTCTCCTGGTTGTTTGGTCCGGTGCTCCTTCCGTCCTCTTGCTCGCCTCATGGTATTATCCCTTGCTTCTTCGCTCGGTTGGGTCCGGGGCTTCCCTCTCCGCTTGGCCTCCCTTGGCTCCTCTGCTGTAGTTCGTGGTTGGGTGGGCGCTCCTCCTATTTCAGCCTCCTGGTCTTCCTCCCTCTTCTGAGTTTGGTTGGTTCCCGGGCTCCCTCCCTTTCTCTGGCCTTACTGGCTTCCTCCATCTCCCTGTAGTTCCGGTTGGTAACGGGGCTCACTATCTATCTTGCGCATTCCTGGGATTGTAAATACATCTCTGTCGCTTGGTTGGGTGTCAACGGGGCTACTTATCCATCTGCGAATTCTTGGTATTTATACATACTATCTTCAGCGTTTGGTTGGTGCGGGATCCTATACATGGGGGATTATTACTGGTCTTACCCTCTCCGTAGTTCTGGTTGGTTTTCGGGGCTCCTCTCTCCTATTGAGACTCTGTCCTTTGTTTACAACCTACCTTACTGTAGTTCTGGCTGGTACTGGGATCATCCTTATATACTTGAGCTCCTGTCTACTACCATCGTAGTTCTGGTTGGTCACAGGCTCCTATATCCTCTCCTATGAGCATTACTCGGTCTTAATCCATTCCTGTACGCATTTGGTTGGTAAGGGGCTCTTCTATCTCTTGCGCACATATTACTGTACATGGACACTGTGTATTGGGGGGACATATTACTGTACACGGACACTGTGTATTGGGGAGACATTACTGTACACAGACACTGTATAATGGGGACATATTACTGTACATGGACACTGTGTAATGGGGACAGATTACTGTACACGGACATTGTGTAATGGGAGACATTACTGAACACGGGTTTATTTATAAGGCGCCACCGTGTACAGTAACAAAATACAATAAAGTCACACAAGGGGAAACACAAATACACAAGAGTTCATTACATAAATACAAAAATTATATAAATAGAAATGCTAGACGCTTGCCACAAAAGGGAAAAGCAGGCCCCTTCCCCTAGTAGAGCTTACAATCTAGTTAACAGTTTTCCTTAAGTTAAAGCTGCAGAACATGGTTGGCAGAATGGCCTTCTGATTATTTAAAGGTATTGCCATACATTTTTAGAATTCAGTTTATTGAAGAATAAAACCAGGAGAGAAGGTAAGAACTTACCCGCTCCGGCTACTCCTCCCCCAGCGTGTAGTCTAACAGGACCCGAGGACTCTGTCTCTATGCGCATGCGCGATCATGCGCATAGAAAACAGAGTCCGTTGGGATCTGTCAGAGGACTCGCCAAGGGAGGAAAGATGGGTAAGTTTTACCTTCTCTCCTAGCTCCTGATTCTTTTATTGAAGAACGGTGAGGTAAGACACAGCTCCTTTAACCTTCAATAAAACTGAATTCCAAAAATGTGTTAATATGCGTGGAGATACCCTTAAAAATTACCGTATGATTATAGATATAAAGATTTTATACAGTTTCCAAGACACATTTTCAGAAAAGTTCATGTATGAAACCTAAAACATCCCTCAATACACGGTGATTCCTTTACTCTGAATCACCTCAGAAATTGCAAATTCAAAGGATTATGGCTTTTCTGCATAAATACCATATAGAATCACCTAGCACGGAGTTTTAACTCTTTAAGGGGCCATCTGGATTAATGATAATTTCTCGTACCTTCCATAATATCACATGAATTTCCTTTTAGCTGATCCAAGGTGTCTACTTTGGCATTTAACTGTATCTTAACATCCCTGTACAAAAAAGAATCTTCGCTCTTTCCAAGAATTTTCTCTGGCTTTGGTCCCGGGAAGCCACGTCCTATAAGAATGCTATGTCCTACGACTTCCATAGCACAAATGATTTCTTTTTTACAATGAAATCAGATTTTGTGGGAAAAACCCTGAACATTTTCCAATTGTATGTAAATAATAGGTTATCAGCAGTTCTGGGCTGATACCTAAATCCAAATATGCTCACTTGGAGAGTATTAATATGAATGGAATGTTTTGGTGCTAAGCTTATTATCTGAGTGGCACTATTCAGTGCCTATATGAAATTTTACCAGCAATTAAAGATCTTCGAGTTCCTGTTTGCCATTGGAGTGTTCGAAACCGGTGAAAATTCATGTGTTTTTGAATTTTCGAAAAGGTTTTGAGAATTCTAAAAGAACCCCAATAGAAATTAATGGGAGCCGTAGTTTTGATCCTTTGGTGTTGGATATTGAATATTTGAAGTTCCATATAGAATTTTCCTATATCAAATAATTAATAAACTCATTGGATATTCAAAGTTCCGGGTTTTGTCTTAGAACAGTTCCTAAAGCCCATCAAACTGGCAGTTTCAAATCAGAAATTGTTATTAGTATTTATGCTATATGGGTATGTGTTCTAATATTAGTTGCATCTACCTATGATGAAGTTAAATAGATCGAGGAGGTGATGTATTAATGTTAGGGGCTACTTACTGTTTCCTGCTCCCACAATTGCAAAAAAAAGAAATTGGCAAACTCCCCCAAAAGAGGAAACTGTTACAACCCCACACCCAAAATAATAGGTTACACCTAGGGCCAGATCCAGCTCAGTCTAACCTATTGTGATCCTAGGATGATGATCTTTTACTAAACCTAACTAGAAAAAAGCCATCTGTCGCCACGTGCAATAAATATTTCAGTTTTGCTTGTAGCAGTTTCTTGGAAAAAGTGTGGTGGTCTGTATCTTCAGAGGAAGCAGTGTTCCAGAGTCATAGAGGTGGGGGGGTCGACACCATTCTATCTGCCATGAACAATGCTGTTTTGAACACCTTACCCTGGACAGTTTCGATAACACCCCTTAGCCTCAATGCAATTACACTTGCATTCAGAAGGTCCCTAACACTGGGCGTGTGATATGCTAATTGGGATTTTCCAGGGTACATAATTGCCACATATTCTTATACAAATCATTCTGAATTGAGAAAGCCAGTGGAATGACTAGCGAAACGTCTACAAGAACTAAACTTCAAGTCCAGTTGATGTAACTAAATACAACAGATATGTAAATATGTTGGTCTGCACTAAAATATTTTTAATGCATTGCAAGTGCAAGTGGGGAAACTGTGCGCCGGAGTAAACCAGGCAAGCCAAGGGAGGACAGGAGTGGAATCGAGCTCATGATTCTGCTCTGCGCAGGCAGAATCCCTACCACTTTGCCGCTGTGCTGCCCAACTGTATACCTTTTTTTTAAAATTAAGACCTAGTGACAGTTTGACATTTATGTGTCCTGCCTAGCTATTTGCGTAAAGGGGTGGAGCTATGATACATCACTGCACAGTTGTATTGACAGAAGCACAAAGCCTTAGGTGCAATGACAGAATAATATAACAGCCTAGTTATGAGGTCACAATCCTATATAAACTGCGCTATACAAAAGCCATCTACAGTGGCTCCTACGCTAAATATTAATAATAATAATAAAATAGGTTGGAGTGACTTTAAGATGGGGTTACTGCACAAATATCTAAAAAACACAATAATTTACCTAATTAAAGCATTAACATCAGGAAATAGTGTGTGATCAGTTGGAACTAGACACCACAATTTAGACCTCTTTTCAGATAAAAAAAAATAGGTGCATTCCATGCAGTGGCACCTAAGCCTTAAGGCTCGTACACAGTACAATGTTTGCAGCAAACCACGACCCGATGCACAACCACAACGATGGCCGTTTACGACAATAAACACACTGCCATGGCAGATCAACAAACCACCCCCGACCAAACGCATGCACACGTGTGATAATTGGCCTAAACCAGTGTTTGGTGAAAGTGCTCGGGGGTTGCTGCAAACATGTACATGTGTACGAGGCTTTAGGGTTTTTTACATGCACAACAATGCAGCAAACACTACAAATATTATTTAGAAATATACAAAGAAATAGCGGTATGCAGTTTGGGGCAAGATTCAGGGGTGGAGCCTCAACTTCATCATAATAATAGATACATGAATACAGTCCAGAGGACAAACTTACAGTACACATTAGGTATATACAGGACTGAACAGCAGGATGTGTCATTTCTATTTACCTTTTTTAAGTGAGGATCTGTTACAGCTGGTTACACAGGCAGATGTTTGTGCTTAGAATTTGGTGCAACTATTTGATTGGATAGACAAGAGCTCTGTAATCCCAGCAATTAGCTGTGCAATACAAATTAGATGCTTGATTCGTATTCCCAATTTCCAAGGCTAATGTGTACGTGACTACAGAGGTTATAACAACAATGGTGACAAATGATGTCTTTGCCATTCACTTTGAGAATCTTGGTGACCGGACCTCTAGCAAGTGTAAACAACTGATCATATTAAATACCGACTGATTCCCAATATAGAGCCTCGCATTGTGGTATTTCCATGACAACACCCACACAGTTTTATTCAGCAACATTTACACACAGGTGACTGAGACTCAATACTAGTTTGTCTACTCACCCTGATTATCCTGTACATCGCACGGTTACAAGTAGCATTATAAACCCCAAAACATCCAAATAAACAAAAGTTGTCAAGGAAGGATATTTGTTTTGTAGATTTCATCAAACACAAGTTTATTACCATATATCCTCAATTTATCTTTCATGTCTAAAAGGAAAAGTTCACTGCAAAAGTGAACAATTCCTAATGTATTGATTAAAGACGGGGGGAGGATAAGGAGCCATGGTTTACCTTCCGTTCTTCATTCAATCGACCGGAGCCAGGGACGAAGATAGAAACAAACTACCATTCGCGTGAGCTTCCAAAGCAGCACTGAAACGTCCCGACCGCTTCCTGGTTTGTTCTGTGCGCTATAGGTAATAGAACCAGGAACTTATTTTTGTATAATATAATGAGGGTATAAAATACTTTTGGGAGTTGACGCATCTTACCTGACCATGATCCTGCTATGCAATTAGCGCTTTGTAGTTACAGCATCATGGGTTAACCACCCATTTACGTCATGTTAAATTAGTAGTGGTAAAACTAAGCTCACATTGGAGTTCCATGGTCTGTCTATAAGCACTTACACCTTCAGTTTTGCAATATGTTCAAATTACACAAGATACATTCGTCCCTGTTAATGGCCAGCCATAAAGCAGTGACCCAGGTGCAGAGATCGGGGGTTTAAAGGGCATGTCCATCCCCAAAACTATAATCCCCCACCACTGGCCCAACTCTGTAGTAAATAAAATCCTTACCTTACATCCCAACTTACATACCAGCTCCAAACTCTGCCTCCTGTCTCCCCCTCGGGAGAAGTTTGGCATGCGCACTGCAGCCATTCTCCCCCTCCCTCTCCCTCCGTTTGGACTCCACCTCCTAACTCAAACCCATTTTATATAGTGTAGGGATTAGTCTTCCAGCCCCAACCGCTATATTTTTAATGTAAGAAAATTCCCAATCCTTAATTACCTCCCTCTTTCCTCTGCCATTCAGATCTACTGGCAGCCAGTCGTGATTGGCTGCCTCTCAGCTAATCACAGACGCGGCTGACGGTCCCACCCTCTGTTTGCATTTTCGCGCAAGCAGAGGGCTGGGCAGTGCAGTGGAGGAAAGAGGGAGGTAAGTAAAGATCGGGGAAGTTTCTAACATATAGCGGTTGGGGCTGGGGGACTAAGCCCTACACTATATAAAAATTTAAAGAAGAGTGGACATACCCTTAAGTCACACTAACTCGACTTGCTTGTGGCCCCACAGCTCTGGAAAAATCTTCACTATTATCCCCAATATTATATCTATTAATGATAAAGGAACCAACAGATTTCTTTCATCTTCACTCACCAACATATGTCAATAACGTGGAATACATTTTCTGCACGTTTCTGGTTTTAGCGGCCGCGTGAGATAAACAAGGGTGGTCCTCCGATTCCAGTCGACTAAAATGACATTGAAATCTTGGATACTGAGCAGCCTTCCGACGATATCCTCATCCATACTGGGGGGATCAGTCGGCCTGTAACCGTGTGGTAATGAAAACCGTCCTTCTTGTAACATTCTGATCATGGAAAGATGTTGAATTTAAATGTTTCCCACAGGTTGGATTCTCTCTGGTATGAAGTATAAATTAACATTGAGGTCAGTCCTGATGATTGATTGTGTATGTTAAGATCTGTCGAACATTTCTCTTTGTTCTAGGAAAAAGGACATCAGGGGGTCTCTAGGGTTTGAATCGCGCACCTATGTACTACTAGGTGCTATGTTAATTTCCTTCTGCTCTGCCTGCCACTTTTCTAAAGAAAATTTTTTTAAAGTGAGCTCTGCCTGCTGCCTCTCTGATATTTAGCATGGGTGCCGCCCTGAGCATTTGCTCATATTGCCTCATTAGCGAGACACCCCTGTGGACAATACAAGTTGAGATACATTTGTGATAGACAATTATAATAAATAAAATACACAAGACCATTTTTGTCCCTCCTTAAAAGCAAGAAAATGTTCTCCTGCCCTTTTCTGGAAGGGGGAGCATCATTTTGCTGCATGATAAAAGTTTACCCCAACATCACATTTGAGGCTTGGGGGATTTCTTTTTCTTCATGACTTTTATGTCAGCTCTTTAATATGATTGTGATAGCTGCGTGGCTAAATTTTCCAAAATTCTCACCAAGATTCCAATCTTACAGGCAAAAAAAAATCCTCCCCTGAAAGTTAGCAGGGAAGGACATAAACTGCAAGGTTTTCACCCCCTGGGTTTTGTCTTCAAACCCTGAACATGGGTTCCAAAGTTCTGACCATAGTCCCAGTCTAGTCCGATCTCCTCCCAAAGTCAGGGACTTACCCAGGCACATCCACCTCTCCTGAAGTTCAGGCAGTCTCCCTGATTTTAATGGCAGATCCCTGACATCCCTGAAATATTATACAATCTCCCTGAAATGTGTGTTATTGAATTAGAGTGAGTGGGAGCACAATGATGTCAGAGTCTTTTAGCGGTTAACACGTGACAAAAACACTTAATAGTTACATGACTGTTGTATACAGGTGTTGACTGTTTTCATGAGTGTGTGTCTGTTGAGTGCATGTGTTGTGTGCAAAAGTGTCTGACTGTATAACATGTGTCTGTGTGCATGGATTATGCGTTTAATCTGGGGAGGGGCTTTAGGGGTGGGTACCCCCCTGAAATGTGTGGATACCCTCCTGAAATGAGTTTTGGCAGGATGGGATGTCTGCTTACTGTATACACTTGAGTATAAATGAGGTACCTAATAATACCTGAAAAGGAGTAAAAGTGATTGATTGAGTATAAACCGAGGGGTAAAAAATTGATCATACTGCCTTCTGATTCTGTATTGTTATGAGGTTTAGTTGCCATTTAAATGGACAGCAGAATTCCCATACAGTAGTCCCATACAGTAATAGCCAAAACCAGTATGGCTGTTACCTTATGGACTAATGTATGGAATTCTGTCCATTAAAGGGCAACTAAAGCCTCAAAACAATACCGAATCAGAAGGCAATCTTAACAATAGATAAAATCTATTGGACACATCCGCAAGGAGTTTGTATGTTCTGTGTTCTGTGCTTGTGTGGGTTTCCTCCGGGCACTCCGGTTTCCCCACAATAATAAAGACATACTGATAGGCTGTATGTGTCAAATAAATGTGCTTAGATTGTAAGCTCTTCAGGGCAGGGCCTGATGTGAATGTATACAATTGTAAAGCGCTATGGAAGATGTTGGCGCTATATAAATCCACAATAACAATAATAATAATAGAATAAGCTGCTGTTATAAGCTGCTGCCTAAGCTGTGTATAATAAGAGCATATGCTGCCATAGAGCTGCTGTTATAAGCGTGCCATTAGAGCTGCTGTTAAAGATAGCCATAGAGCTGCTGTTATAAAGATGCTGCCATAGAGCTGCTGTTATAAAGATACTGCCATAGATGCTGTATAAAGCTGCTGCCATAGAGCTGCTGTTATAAAGATGCTGCCATAGAGCTCTGTTTAGATAAGATGCTGCCATAGAGCTGCTGTTATAAAGCTGCTGCATAGAGCTGCTGTTATAAAGAGTGCTCCATAGAGCTGCTGTTTATAAAGAGATGTGTTATAAAGATGCTGCATAGAGCTGCTGTTAAAAGATGCTGCCATAGAGCTGAGTAAAGCTGCTGCATAGAGCTGCTGTTATAAAGATGCTGCAATAGAGCTGCTGTTATAAAGCTGCTGCCATAGAGCTGCTGTTATAAAGATCTGCCATAGAGCTGCTGTTAAAGCTGCTGCCATGAGCTGCTGTTATAAAGATGCTGCCATAGAGCTGCTGTTAAAGATGCTGCCATAAGATGCTATAGAGCGCGCATGAGCTTTGTTATAAGATACTGCCATAGAGCTGCTGTTATAAAGTGCGGCCATAGAGCTGCTGTTAAAAGATGCTGCCATAGAGAGCGCGTTATAAAAGATGCTGCCATAGAGCTGCTGTTATAAACTGCTGCCATAGAGCTCTGTTATAAAGTGGCTGCCCTAGAGCTGCTGTATAAAATGCTGCCATAGAGCTGCTGTTATAAAGATGCTGCCATAGAGCTGCGGTGTTATAAAGTGCTGCCATAGAGATGCTGTGTATAAAGCTGTTGTTCATAGAGCTGCTGTTATAAGCTGCTGCCATAGAGCTGGGTTATAAAGCTGCTGCCATAGAGCTGCTGTTATAAGAGCTGCTGATAAGTGCTGCATAAGCGCTTTATAAAGATGCTGCCATAGAGCTGCTGTTATAAAGATGCTGCATGAGCGCTGTAAAAGATGCTGCCATAGAGCTGCTGTTATAAAGATGCTGCCATAGAGCTGCTGTTATAAAGATGCTGCCATAGAGCTGCTGTTTTATAAAGATGACTGTTATAAAGATGCTGGCCATAGAGCTGCTGTTATAAAGATGCTGCCATAGAGCTGCTTTTATAAAGCTGCTGCCATAGAGCTGCTGTTATAAAGATACTGCCATAGAGCTGCTGTTATAAAGCTGCTGCCATAGAGCTGCTGTTATAAGATGCTGCCATAGAGCTGCTGTTATAAAGCTGCTGCCTAGAGCTGCTGTATAAATAGTATGCCATAGAGCTGCTGTTATAAAGCTGCTGCCATAGAGCTGCTGTTATAAAGATACTGCCATAGAGCTGCTGTTATAAAGCTGCTGCCATAGAGCTGCGTTATAAAGATGCTGCCATAGAGCTGCTGTTATAAAAAGATCTGCCATAGAGCTGCTGTTATAAGCTGCTGCCATAGAGCTGCTGTTATAAAGATACGCCATAGAGCTGCTGTGTATAAAGTGCGCCATAGAGCTGCTGTTATAAAGATGCTGACAAGAGCTGTGTTATAAAGATGCTGCCATAGAGCTGCTGTGTATAAAGCTGCTGCATGAGCTGCTGTTATAAAGCTGCTGCCATAGAGTGCTGTTATAAAGATGCTGCCATGAGCTGCTGTTATAAAGATGCGTGCCATAGAGCTGCTGTTATAAAGAGCTTGCCATAGAGCTGCGTTATAAAGCTGCTGCATAGAGCTGCTGTTATAAAGCTCTGCATGAGCTGCTGTATAAAGCTGCTGCCATAGAGCTGTGTTTAAAAGCTGCTGCTGTTAAAAGATGCGCCATAGAGCTGTGTTATAAAGATGCTGCCATAGAGCTGCTGTTAATAAGATGCTGCCATAGAGTGCTGTTATAAAGATGCTGCCATAGAGCTGCTGTTATAAAGATGCTGCCATAGAGCTGTGTTATAAAGATGCTGCATAGAGCTGCTGTTATAAAGTGCTGCATAGAGCTGCGTTATAAAGTGCTGGCATAGAGCTGTGTATAAAGATGCTGCCATAGAGCTGCTGTTATAAAGCTGCTGGCAAAAGAGCTGCTTGTTTGTTATAAATCTGCTGTTATTTAGAGCTATTATTAAGTTGTTACTTTTGGTCGAAATGAAATATATCTTCATCCAAATTTTGTGATCCTTACTTGTTACGAAGCGCTCTGCCTAGGTTTTTTTGAGTGTGTGTTTTTGAAAACTAAAATAATATGCGGAAAGAGATTTTAACATAAATCCCTTTGGATTAATACATGCATGATAAGTTTTATTCTGCAGATGTCAGAAGCTGAAAAGAAGACAGTAGCTTTTTGTGTGACAGATGCAGGATCGCTGGTGAAAGGGACAGTACCCTCTAAAAACAGATGTCTCACCCTAACCACCACAGTGTCTAAAAGGTTCTGGGCTTCTCCAAAAAACAGCTCCCCAAGAACCACAGGGTCCTACAATCCACTAATTGGTAAAAAAGCTATTTTATTGTTGGGGTAAATAAAGGGGTAAGAGAGAAGGGTTTTAGAGTGGATAATGTACCCCCAATTGTAAATTATAAGGATATTAGAAGTCACAGAGGATTTCCGTGACCATATAAAGGCACGAGGCTGCAGGCCTTTTTTTCAGGGCACGGAACTCCAAGGTGACTTCTAATATCCCTTTAATTACAGGTGGGGGTGCATTATTATAACCTACCACTTTGTGGCTTCTGGTTTCTTCTCTCCTGGAATTGTAAGATTATAAGGCTATAATGTTACAGTTCCTCCCATAGAAATCTACTACAGGGTTGGTTATAATAAGATAATAGAGGGAGGAGAGAGGGGAGCTAGATAGATTATCAAAATGGGCAGCAGAGCGGCAGATGATATTCAATGTTGTAAATGTAAGGTGATGCATTTGAGGTTTAACGATCCTTGTACCATATCTTATATCTAACCAAAGTTGTGTTCCATGGACGATGGACCCATTTGCTCACACTAAAGTCCCGCCTACTTATTTTCCTGCATTAAAAAAACCCAATATTACTCACTGCAGTACCTCACAAATCGCTGCACTTAGTTACTGTGGGCATGTGCTTTACTTTACTGGCTGTACTATGGAACGAACGGTGAACAACTCTGCCTACCAGAACTTTAGTGTTGTAAGTACATGGAACAGAAGCACAACACAGTTCGTTAGCATATTCTGTATGGAGGGGGGGACATATTACTGTACACGGACACTGTGTAATGGGGGGACATATTACTGTACACGGACACTGTGTAAGGGGGCATATTACTGTACACAGACACTGTGTATTGGGGAGACATATTACTTACACGGACACTGTATTGGGGGGGACATTACTGTACACAGACACTGTATAATGGGGGGGACATATTACTGTACACGGACACTGTGTAATGGGGGGACATATTACTGTACACGGACACTGTGTGATGGGGGACATATTACTGTACATGGACACTGTGTAATGGGGGGACATATTACTGTACACGGACACTGTGTATTGGGGAGACATTACTGTACACAGACACTGTATAATGGGGGACATATTACTGTACATGGACACTGTGTAATGGGGACATATTACTGTACACGGACATTGTGTAATGGGAGACATTACTGAACACGGACATTGTGTAATGGGAGACATTACTGAACACGGACACTGTGTAATGGGGGACATATTACTGTACACGGACACTGTGTAATGGGGGACATAGTACTGTACATGGACACTGTGTAATGGGGACATATTACTGTACACGGACATTGTGGAATGGGAGACATTACTGAACACGGACACTGTTAATGGGGGACATATTACTGGACATGGCACTGTGTAATGGGGGGACATATACTGTACATGGACACTGGTATTGGGGAGACAATTTACTGTACACGGACACTGTATTGGGGAGACATTACGTACACAGACACTGTGTAATGGGGGACATATTACTGTACATGGACACTGTGTATTGGGGGGACATATTACTGTACACGGACACTGGGTATTGGGGAGACATTACTGTACACAGACACGTATAATGGGGACATATTATGTACATGGACACTGTGATGGGGACAGATTACTGTACACGGACATTGGTAATGGGAGACTACTGAACACGGACACTGTGTAATGGGGACATTTACTGTACATGGACACTGTGTAATGGGGGGACATATTATGTACATGGACACTGTGTATTGGGGGGACATATTACTGCACACGGACACTGTGTAATGGGGGGACATATTACTGTACATGGACACTGTGTAGTGGAGACATTACTGAACACGGAACTGTGTAATGGGGGGAATATTACTGTAATGGACACTGTGTAATGGGGGGACATATTACTGTACATGGACACTGTGTATTGGGGAGACAATTACATGTACACGGACACTGGTTGGGGAGACATTACTGTACACAGACACTGTGTAATGGGGGGACATATTACTGTACATGGACACTGTGTATTGGGGGGACATATTACTGCACAGGACACTGTGTAATGGGGGGACATATTACTGTACACGGACACTGTGTAATCGGGGACATATTACTGTACACGGACACTGTGAAGGGGGACATATTACTGTACACGGACATATGTGTAATGGGGAGACATACTGTACATGGACACTGTATTGGGGGAGACATTACTGAACAGGACATGTGTAATGGGAGACATTCTGTACACGGATACTGTGTATTGGGGGGACATAATACTGTACACGGACACTGTGTAATGGGGGGACATATTACTGTACATGGACACTGTGTATTGGGGGACATATTACCGTACACAGACATGTGTAATGGGGGGACATATTACTGTACACAGACACTGTATATTGGGGGACATATTACTGTACACGGACACTGTGTAATGGGGGACATATTACTGTACACGGACACTGTGTAATGGGGGGACATATTACTGTACACAGACACTGTGTAATCTGGACATATTACTGGACACGGACACTGTGTAATGGGGGACATATTACTGGACACGGACACTGTGTAATGGCGGACATATTACTGGACACAAACTGTGTAATGGGGGGACATATTGCTGTACACGGACACTGTGTAATGGGGGGGTCATATTACTGTACACGGACACTGTGTATTGTGGAGACATTTTACGGTACATGGACACGTGTAATGGGGGGAATATTACTGTACACAGACACTTAATGGGGGACATATTAAGTACACGGAAACTGTGTAATGAGGGACATATTACTGTACACGGACACTGTGTAATGGGAGGACATTATACTGTACACGGACATTGTGTATTGGGGGGACATATTACTGTACATGGACACTGTGTATGGGGGACATATTACTGTACACTGACACTGTGTATTGGGGGACAAATTACTGTACACGGACACTGTATTGGGGGACATATTACTGCACACGGACTGTGTAATGGGGGACATATTACTAGACACGGGCACTGTGTAATGGGTGGACATATTACGTACACAGACAATGTGTAATGGGGGACATATTACTTTACACAGAAACTGTGTAATGGGGGGACATATTACTGTACATGGACACATGTGTAATGGGGTCATATTACTGTACGCGGACACGTGTATTGGGGGAGACATTTTACTGTACACAGACACTGTGTAATGGGGGACATATTACTGTACATGGACACTGTAATGGGGGACATATTACTGTAAACAAACTGTGTATGGGGGACATATTACTGTACATGGAAACTGTGTAATGGGGGGACATATTAATGTACGGACACTGTGGATGGGGGACATATTACTGTACACGGAATCACTGTAATGGGGGACATATTACTGTAACCAGAAACTGTGTAATGGGGGACATATTACGTTACACGGAAACTGTGTAATGGGGGGACATATTACTGTACACGGACACTGTGTAATGGGGAGCATATTACTGTACACTGACATTGTGTATTGGGGGGACATATTACTGTACATGGACACTGTGTATTGTGGGGACATATTACTGTACATGGACATTGTGTATTGGGGGGACATATTACTGTACACAGACACTGTGTATTGGGGGACCTTATTCTGTAAAAACCCAGACACTGTGTATTGGGGGGAAATACCGTATAGACTGGAGTTTAAGCCGACCCGAGTATAACTCGAGGTAGCTGTTTTTACCTGAAAAATGAGTAAAACCTGATTGACTCGAGTATAAGTCGAGGGTAGAAATTATGACCACTACTGCCTTCTGATTTTGTTTTGAGGCTTTAGTTGCCCTTTAAATGGACAGCAGAATGCCCATACAGTAGTCCCATACAGTAATAGCCAAATCCAGTATGTCTATTACTGTATGGGACAATGTATGGGAATTCTGCTGTCCATTTAAAGGGCAACTAAAGCCTCAGAACAATACAGAATCAGAAGGCAACAATAGATACCATTCTCCTTCTGATTCTCTATTATTTTCAGGCATTAGTTTCCCTTTAAATGGACAGTGGTAATCTCATACGTACAGTGAACCACAATTCCTTGGCACTCCAGATATTTGGAAACTACAACTCCCAGCATGCTTTCCCCCCAGTTCAGTGGAGACTTAATACTTACTACTACTTAATACAGTATTCAATCCTGCTGCCACTTGCTCTGCAATCCGGCTGCCACTCGCTCTGCTCTGTATTGCAAGTACTGATGTGCCGTCGCTAATCGGCGCCGGGCAGTAGGAGACGGGCACTAAGTAATGACGTCATCCAGCTGATCGCCGCCGGATTGAAAGGTGAGTTCTCTGCTTGACTCGTGTATACACCGGGGCAAGGTTTTCAGGCTATTCTGAAAACCTTGAATATATATGGTATTATTGCCCACGGACCCTGTTATTTATAAAAGCTGCTTGGTGGCAGCGTTACCGGTAGTTGGGATTTGCAGTGTTTTTACACCCCTATACAGCATACAGTGTGTGTGTCTATATAAACCATTGTAAATGGATAAATCGTTCTAGAGCAAGAGAGTAAAAACTGCACAATTACTATGTGATCACATTACTGCAGGGAACTTGAATCCACCATGTTACATAAGGACACTGAATATTTCATTGCCAGGGTAAGCAGCCATAACGTTTAACGGGAAATCTGGAATAAAATCTGGCCCTGCTGTTCAGTGACTTCATCAAATCCTTTTCATAGGATAGAATGGCCAGTGTGAGGCTTCTGTGAATCAGTTCCCAATATAAATAAATCTTATGTAAGTAAAATTCCTAACCTGGACAGTATTACTAAATAATCAGTGGCAGACAGGGTTTATTGCACATTATTTTAAAGTCTGTTAATCAGTAGGGATGGACTAGAACTTGAACTCGAGTTCTATTCAAACTAGTTCGGGTTCGAACTAGTTTGATTTTCCGGGCTCGCGGTACTGTTTACGACAATCCTTGAACATTCTAGAATTCTCGAATGTACAAGGATTTTTGAACATTCGGCAGGCCTTGAATGCCCGCTTCCGAAAACCCCCGAATGGCCGGAGATTACCAAAAATGGACGCTCGCAGATTGCCGCGGCCGAAAGTTTGGGGGTTCAAAGCCGGGTCCCCCTCCTGGGTCCTTACAAGGACCTTTGAGGCCCTGACAAGGGCCCTTTGGGGCTTAAGGGGTCCCTTAAGGGGGTTCATTCGAACTTTCCGAACTATTTACCCCCCATTCGAAATTTCCGAACTATTTACCCCCCATTGACTTTAATGGGTCCATTTTTGGACTTTCAAACTTTTTTAGAAGTTCGAAAACGGACCGAACTTTCAAAGGTTCGGCCATCTCTATTAATCAGTAGCATAAGAGGTTATACATTTTGCCTTTTTAAAGTTACATTTAGGCTGAGGCCCCAACTAAAACGCACTAAATCACGAATGCAATCGCAAGTGTTATCGCACGAGATTGCCTGTGTGATTTCTGTGCGTTGCGCCGCATTTGGGCATACGTTTTTGTAATTTAATATTATATAAAAGCATGCATTTGCGTTAAAAAATGGTGTACATAAAAGCAAACGCATGAATTTATGCCTTCCCGTGATTTCCATGTCAACAAAAATGCACGCACAATCGCGTGCACAAAACGTAGTCGCAAAAGCACTAAAAACGCGTTAGTGTGGCCCAGCCCTAAACATACAATTAGTAATAACTCCCAGGTAGTAAGTATAGATTATTTACACCTCCTTGTGAACACCCTATGCCAGTGCTCTGCTCGCTGCTTCAAACAGCTGATCCTATCTTCTGTGCTTGTGCACAGATAGGAAAGATATAGGCAGGGTTGCCAGGCGTTCCTATTTGGATGGAAAAATCCAGAGTCTCGCAATCTGGACTGAAATCCCGTCCTTGTTACAACAGTGGCAGCCTCAGCCCAGAATGCCCTTTCAATATTTTTTATTGAAATAATAGCATTGTGGAACATGTATATAAATATAACCTACCCCTGTAGTGGATTTCCATGGGAGGAACTATAAGATTATAGCCTTATAATCTTAAAGGGCATGTCCACCCCAAAACTCTAATCTCCCCCACTACTGGCCCCATTGTGTAGTGTAGTTTAATCCTTACCTTACATCCCAGCTCCATTATATGGTTCTCCTGTAGTCCCCCCCTAAAGTCCCAAAAACTGCCCACCAGGAGGCTAGCAGAGTCCATATAGGACTCTGCCTCCTATCTGGTCTCCGGGAGAAGTTTGGCTTGCCTACTGCAGCCCTTCTCCCCCTCCCTCTCCCTCCCGATTAGGATTCCCTCCCCCTACCATAAAACCCTTTTTACCAAACATTCCCCCTGTCCTCCCAGCCCCAACCGCTCTATTAGTAATATCAGAAAATGCCCAAAACATTACTTACCTTCCCTTTTGCCTCCACCGCACTGAACTCCCGGCAGCCGTGTCCGTGATTGGCTGCCGCTTAGCCAATCACAGACGTGACTGCCAGTCCCGCCCCTCTGCTTGCATTTTCTCGCAAGCAGAGGGCCTGGCAGCACGGCGGAGGAAAGAGGGAAGGTAAGTAAAGTTTTGGGCATTTTCTGATATTACTAATATAGCGTAATTTGGACATACCCTTTAAAGTTCCAGGAGAAGAAGGAAACCAGAAGCCACAAAGGGGTAGGTTATAATAAATACTAATGCACCCCGAACTGTAAATTAAAGGGATATTAGAAGTCACCTTGGAGTTCTGTTCCCTGTATAAAAGGTACTCGGCCTGCGGCCTCGTACTTATATATGGTCACGAAACTCCTCGGTAACTTCTAATATCACGGTCGGTGGGTCCCCAACCCAATGTAGGACTCTAGAGATGGACTTGAACCTGAAATTGGAATTTACAGACCCAAACTGATGGTAGTTTTACTCTCTGCTCCAAATGGTTCTCTTGTAATATCAGCCCAAAGTTCTAATATGTGAACACCAGGAGCCTGGCTGTGAGTAAAAATGTTTCTGCTTTTTTTGATGTAGATTGGCAAGGCCAACAAGTTGAATTTTCTTTTTCCTTCGGATAAACACAGACTCATATAAAAAAAGTTTAAAATTAGGAATTAATCTAATTCTCCGACCTCGGTAACTAACATTATCTTCTCACATCATAGAATACTAAGATAGAATCGGTTTCATTGTTTAGTGCTGCTCACAATCTATGTCACGTTAAGAGCGCACAGTCCTGCCAGTATTACAGGAATTATAGACACACTCTGAATCCGTGCATCTGGTCTGCATAATATCATCCCTGACACAGCACCACTGCATTATATTTCAATAATTATTATATATTCAACTTCATATAAACCTGCTGTCGAATAAGTAAAGATGAAAGTCAGAACA
This sequence comes from Hymenochirus boettgeri, assembly GCA_019447015.1. Lineage (NCBI taxonomy): Eukaryota > Metazoa > Chordata > Amphibia > Anura > Pipidae > Hymenochirus > Hymenochirus boettgeri. The sequence goes on along the minus strand of CM033470.1, from coordinate 48,652,606 downwards.
ATCTTTGCCAGCATATGTAATCGAAAAATTGTTTAGCTCTTTATTGTAAAACTTTCCATATTAATGAATTTTGTGATCTCGGTTTCGAACTCGGAGATGGATCTCCTTGCCATTAAGTTCAGATTCCTTAGAATTCTAATAAACAATATGTAACTTTCTGCCTGGAATGTGCATGGTTTGTTCCCCCAGTTCTGCTTCCAGTGCAAGTTCCAAGGTCTCCTCACAGGGGGTTATGGTTCACTAAACATTGGATTTAAACAAGCTGTAGACCCCTGATGTTATCCTAAAGTCTTTATAATTTATACATTGTACAAAGAAATTTTTTTGCCCAAGAAAGTCATTTCCTGGGGTCCTGGATAAATATCTCACTCTCTAGTTTCCTGGAAAAGAACCACTTTGAAAACCTCACATGAAGGTTCTTCTTTGAAAGAAGATTATGACGTTCTGTGGATGCTACTTGCTAGTCTCGTTTCAGATGATTCTGAATTTTGTCTTCATCTCAAAGTAGACTAGATCCTCAGTCTCCTCTTTAGGTTACAACTGCTTGAAGGGACATTAGAGTCATGGTACTGTAGGTTCCAATGAGCTGCCAGCAACGCATCTGTATGGATGTTATTACCCCGTTCACTCCCAAATATCTTTATTAGGATTTTCTGCATAGTCAATCCACACCTTTACGTCTTGGAATCCACAGTTAAGTTAGCCATACACATAGCAATATTAAAAGAAGATTGGTGCCAATAATATGGCTACAAAGAGTTCTTTGCCATGTTTAGTACCTCTGGTGTTATACCTATCCAATATACTAATAGCCCCAAAATACCAAATTATACAACACTATAAAGAAGATGCACTATTATTATTATTGTGGATTTATATAGCGCCAACATCTTTCTTGGCACCCTACAATTACATTCACATCAGGCCCTGCCCCAAAGAGCATAAAATCTAAGCATTTATTTGACACATACAGCCTATCAGTATGTCTTTATAATTGTGGAGAAACCAGAGTGCCCAGAGGAAACCCACACAAGCATGGGGAGAACATACAAACTCCTTGCAGATGTGTCCAAGTGTGGAATCGAACTTAGGACTTCTGCTCTGCAAGAGTTCAGTACTAGCCACTGAGCCACCATGTTGCAGTAAAATATAATAGCATTTACACTCCATTTACTCTCCTCCAACCCCTTAAAAAACTGGGAAAACTGTTGTAGGCTAGAAGTCATGGGGAAAATGTGTGTCCTGTATTTTGAGATGGAGTAACCCTTTAGAGTTTGTTACTAAAGTATGTGATATACAGTTGTTATTTTTTTCACATTCTATATGTCTTTTAAAAATGTATCTAAATGGGCTACTATGCAATAACCCCCCCATACACACACCCCCGCACCCCTTAAAAGTACCCAGGGTGCGGACCTAAACTGCCAGGTCCTCACTACTTTGCTCCATAGTCCTTGTTTCTTTACTTGGAGGTTGCACTCAATGCTGCGACCATGCCCTGTCCCCTCTCGAAATTTAGGACTTGACCAATGAGAAGGCATGCTTAGGATATCTTCCCATTGGTCAGACAATGGACTGAGGGAAGGGTCGGAACATGGTCAGTAAATCAAGCACAACATCTAAGAAGAGGTACAGGGGGGAGGTAATTTTTAGTTTGTTGAATAGCTTTAAAAGTGGGCTAGATAAGTTTCTAAAACTAAAAACAGGGATACTATATAATATTGGGAATTACTGGTATTAATACATATACTGTAGTTCTGGTTGGTACGGGGATACTATATAATATTGAAAATTACTGGTATTAATACATAGACTGTAGTTCTGGTTGGTACAGGGATAATATATAATATTGAGAATTACTGGTATTAATAAATATACTGTAGCTCTGGTTGGTAGAGCGATACTATATAATATTGGGAATTACTGGTATTAATACATATTCTGTAGTTCTGGTTGGTACGGGGTTACTATATAATATTGAGAATTACTGGTATTAATACATATACTGTAGTTCTCATTGGTACAGGGATACTATATAATATTGGGAATTACTGGTATTAATACATATACTGTAGTTCTGTTTGGTACAGGTATACTATATAATATTGAGAATTACTGGTATTAATACATATACTGTCGTTCTGGTTGGTTCAGGGATACTATATAATATTGAGAATTACTGGTATTAATACGTATACTGTAGTTCTGGTTGGTACAGGGATACTATATAATATTGAGAATTACTGGTATTAATACATATACTGTAGCTCTGGTTGGTAGAGCGATACTATATAATATTGGGAATTACTGGTATTAATACATATACTGTAGTTCTGGTGGTAAGGGATACTATATAATATTGGGAATTACTGGTATTAATACATATCTGTAGTTCTGGTGGACGGGGTTACTATTAATATTGAGAATTACTGGTATTAATACATATACGTAGTTCTGGTTGGTACGGGATAATATATAATATTGGAATTACTGGTATTAATACATTACTGTAGTTCTGTTGGTACAGGGATACATATATAATATTGAGAATTACTGGTATTAATACATTACGTGTTCTGGTTGGTTCAGGGATACTATATAATATTGAGAATTACTGGTATTAATACTATACTGTAGTTCTGGTTGGTACAGGGATACTATATAATATTGAGAATTACTGGTATTAATACATATACGTAGTTCTTGGTAAGGGATACTAATAATATTGAGAATTACTGGTATTAATACATATACTGTAGTTCTGGTTGGTACAGGATACTATATAATATTGAGAATTAATGGATTAATACATATACTGTAGTTGGTTGGTAAGGGATACTATATAATATGAGAATTACTGGATTTATACATATACGTAGTTCTGGTTGGTAAGGGATACTATATAATATTGGGAATTACTGGTATTAATAAATATACTGTAGTTCTTGTTGGTACAGGGATACTATATATATTGAGATATCGGTATTAATACATATACTGTAGTTCTGGTTGGTACAGATACTATATAATATGGAATTACTGTATTAATACATATACTGTAGTTCGGTTTGTACAGGGATACATATATATATTGAGAATTACTGGATTAATACATATACTGTAGTGGTTGGTAAGGGATACTATTAAATATTGAGAATACTGGTATTAATACATATACTGTAGTTCTGGTGGTGGGATCTATATAATATAAGAATTACTGGTATAATACATATACTGTAGTTCTGGTTGGTACAGGGATACTAAATAATATTGGAGATTACTGGTATAATAACATATACGTAGTCGGTTGGTAAAGGGGATCTATATAATATTGAGAATTACTGGTATTAATACATGTACTGTCGTTCTGGTTGGTTCAGGGATACTATATAATATTGAGAATTACTGGTATTAATACGTATACTGTAGTTCTGGTTGGTACAGGGATACTATATAATATTGAGAATTACTGGTATTAATACATATACTGTAGTTCTGGTTGGTACGGGGATACTATATAATATTGAGAATTACTGGTATTAATACATATACTGTAGTTCTGGTTGGTACAGGGATACTATATAATATTGGGAATTACTGGTATTAATACATATTCTGTAGTTCTGGTTGGCACGGGGTTACTATATAATATTGAGAATTACTGGTATTAATACATATACTGTAGTTCTCATTGGTACAGGGTTGGTACAGGGATACTATATAATATTGGGAATTACTGGTATTAATACATATACTGTAGTTCTGTTTGGTACAGGGATACTATATAATATTGAGAATTACTGGTATTAATACATGTACTGTCGTTCTGGTTGGTTCAGGGATACTATATAATATTGAGAATTACTGGTATTAATACGTATACTGTAGTTCTGGTTGGTACAGGGATACTATATAATATTGAGAATTACTGGTATTAATACATATACTGTAGTTCTGGCTGGTAAAGGGATACTATATAATATTGAGAATTACTGGTATTAATACATATACTGTAGTTCTGGTTGGTACAGCGATACTATATAATATTGAGAATTACTGGTATTAATACATATACTGTAGATTTGGTTGGTAAGGGGATACTATATAATATTGAGAATTACTGGTATTTATACATATACAGTAGTTCTAGTTGGTAGAGGGATACTATATAATATTGGGAATTACTGGTATTACTACATATACTGTAGTTCTGGTTGGTACAGGGATACTATATAATATTGAGAATTACTGGTATTAATACATATACTGTAGTTCTGGTTGGTACAGCAATACTATATAATATTGGGAATTACTGGTATTAATACATATACTGTAGTTCTGTTTGGTACAGGGATACTATATAATATTGAGAATTACTGGTATTAATACATATACTGTAGATCTGGTTGGTAAGGGGATACTATATAATATTGAGAATTACTGGTAATAATACATATACTGTAGATCTGGTTGGTAAGGGATATAATATTGAGAATTACTGGTATTAATACATATACTGTAGTTCTGGTTGGTACGGGGATACTATATAATATTAAGAAATTACTGGTATTAATACATATACTGTAGTTCTGGTTGGTACAGGGATACTAAATAATATTGAGAATTACTGGTATTAATACATATACTGTAGTTCTGGTTGGTACGGGGATACTATATAATATTGAGAATTACTGGTATTAATACATATACTTTAGATCTGGTTGGTACGGGAATACTATATAATATTGAGAATTACTGGTATTAATACATATACTGTAGTTCTGGTTGGTACAGGGATACTATATAATATTGAGAATTACTGGTATTAATACATATCCTTTAGATCTGGTTGGTACGGGAATACTATATAATATTGAGAATTACTGGTATTAATACATATACTGTAGTTCGGGTTGGTACATGGATACTATATAATATTGAGAATTACTGGTATTAATACATATACAGTAGTTCTGGTTGGTATAGGGATACTATATAATATTGAGAATTACTGGTATTAATACATATACTGTAGTTCTGGTTGGTACAGGGATACTATATAATATTGAAATATTGAGAATTACTCGTATTAATACCTTTACTGTAGTTCCGGTTGATCCAGGGATACTTTCCGATTGCCATTTGGAGTCAGGTAAAAATATCTAAGGGTTAAAAAAGGAGGATGAAAAGGTTGGACTTCATGGACGCATGTCTTTATTCAACTTCAACTACTATGTTACTATATATTTACTAACTATCCTGTAGCTCAGTGATCTCAGACATGCTCAGTATGAATTACCCAGCATGGCACACAGCAATTCTCTAATCAGTAATTTTGTAATTCCCTGGCTAAATAAACTGGAGGTAAAACTGAAAATAACAGGATTTTAGATGCATTAGAGTGGAAGACCTGATTTCATTGAGCTATATGAATGGAATCACATAAAAAGATAATATACAGCTAATCTTTTACTCAGAACAGATATAACTTCCCGGTTTAATTGACTCCAGGCAGCCTCTTGGATTAAGTTGAGCTTCCAACAACCAAGGAGTAATAATAAAATTTATTTACACAGGGCTAATACCAATGATTGATGATGACTTTGGGTAACATATTGTATCTGTGCTGTTTTAATAAGGGAGAATGTGTCCCTCTTGTTGTGAATATATTAATCCCTGGAAAGAGAATGATGAGTCTTCAGGATCTTTCCAACATTCTGTTCTATGTTATAAAACATTTGATTTTTTTTCCATTACACCAAAACTATTGATTTATTCTCTTTTGTAAAGAGAGGATAGGATACGGTGAATAAAAATGATCTGTTACATACAGTAGTTACATAGTAACAGAGGTAGAATAAAGACATCTATCCAGTCCAGTCTTTATACCCTACTCATGTGCCCTACCTAACAGGTGATCCAGAGGAAGGCAAAATAAAAATACCTCCAGCTGAAAAGGAATTTCTGACCCCATATGGCAATTGGATCAGCCATAACTATATTTAGTTTCAATTTTAACCATGCTGGAGAGACATTTTGGAACTTAGAAGGAATTTTAAACAGCTTAAAACTAAATTATCACTAATATCATGGCTATTAAGGATAGGAAATGGGACCTTAGAGATTTCTTACAGTTGTTTATTTCTGGGGAATGTTTTCATTACATTCCTGTGACATGCCCCAATAAAGAAACCAAAGCTAAATAGAGGTGGTGGTGGTGGTGGGGATTTGACACCAACTGTCTGCCATGTACAATGCTCTTTTGATGTCTTACCCTGGGCAGTTTCAATAACGCATCTTAGCCACAATACAATCAACACCTTGCATTCAGAAGGTCCCTAAAACGTGGCTGTTACTGTATATGGTGATTGGGACCTTTCAGGGTATTTATTGCCAACAGATTCTTGTACAAGTCATTCTGAATTGAGAGATCCAGTCGGATGACTAGCAAAATGTCTTCAAGAACTAAACTTCAACTCCAGTTGGTCTAGCTGAATACAACAGATATAAATCTATTTTGGTTTGGTAGATTTTATAGCCAAATATGTTACATTATCAAGTATCCAATGGAAATTGGGAAGGAAGACACATGGTGGAGTTAGTGTCAGGAGAACACAGTCTGCATGCTGCATAAAAGTATTTTCTGCTGAGATTGTCCTATAGGGATACCAGTAATTTCCTGTGAAAAATTAATTTTTGCAGTCAGAGGCTCTATGCGCAATGCATAGAATAAAGGGTATAAAGGTCATCATTGCCTTGCACCTTTCTTTATGTTAAAATGTTTTAACATGTGGGTAATGGAATACAGGGCTTGAATTTTCTGTAAAAAAAAAAACTGCCACCACACCCAAAATGCTTTAAAACCTCAAACAGCAACTTTAGGTGGTTCTGGGTGTCATCTTAAGACATCTTAAGCATGAAGAATAATGTTAGGTACCTGTATGACGTCAGGCAAAGTCTGGACCAAGGAGGGTAGGCGTCCACAGTGGAAGACAGGAGGCACAGCAGAACTGGAACAGTTTAAGATTAATAGCAAGGTATACAAGGCAGGACCAGAATAAGGTTCAAGGTAGGGTAAGATCCAAAGCAGGATAAGGACAAAGTTCAAGGCAGGAACAAGATTCTCAATACTAGGCAGGATAATCAGGAAACTTAAACCCAGCACACAGAGCATAGCATCTAAGTGCTAAAATCAGGCACCAGGTCTCAAGAACGGCGTTCTTTTGAATGTTCGTGCCCCTAGTGCGTCCTAGTTATGTCATGGCTTCCTTGCGCAACATTACGTGCAAGGCGTGATGATGTTGGCGCATCAGGAGACTGGGCACCGCCATCTTGGATGGAGCGGGACTGCCGGAAAGGTAAGTATTCTTTCTGACAGACACCATTTTATCTACTTATGGTTTTAATGATAGCTTTAATTTGGTTCATTGCTAAATCACCACATGGAGCTTTCTGTTCAAGCAGCCATCTTGTTTGAGCGCACCCACATCCCCAATAAAGGTATTTACACAAGGACAGCATCTATACAGACATATCTCTGACATTATTCTCATTTTCAATGTGTATCTAGGGACAGTTGCCTACTACGTAAATCCCTTAACATGACAGACATCCAGACATGCACACGTACAACATAAATATCCCACAGTTTATATGGAAAGGGTTTTTACAAAGATAAACTGCATTGCAAACATACTGGATTATTTATGAAGCCACATTGACGCGTAGCCTGGTTTACACAAGATATGGTAAGCAACCAATTCCGACTATACTAATTATAGTTACGGAAACCATATTCTACCTATACATGCTGGATTTACTTTGGCACAGGCAATAATATAGATGTTCTGAAACATATTATTCAGGATAAACAGGTCTTCCTGGGATGAATCTGTAGTTTTTCCTTCTATAAATATTGGTTTCATATGTATAGATTTGCTGGTTATAAACATTTAGACTACGAGAAGCAACATTTCCACCTGATTTGTCCATAAATTCTTGCAGCATTTGCCTACAGAAAGGAACCGATTTGAGTTTATTAGTTTGTGACACAGAATCCTCATTGACCACACAGATAATTGTATGATTTCTACCACTTATACATTACACTTTATGGACAACTATACTCACCAAAGCCCCAATCCTCATGTTTGGCCCTTTAAACAAACTCAGGGTGAGGACTTATACTGCCCGTTCCTCACCCCTGGGTTCAGCTTCTAAGTCTTGTACTTATCTCCCACAGTTCTGATCCCCTGTGCTCTGTTCCCCACTTCCTCCTTCTGGTCCACGAGCTAACCAATAAGAAGATAAGCTGTAGGAGGAGCATGTCTTACTATTGGGGAAGCCCCGGGTGAGGAGCGTGAGGCGGGGAAAGTTCTAAAAAAAATCTAAAAAAAGTTCTTTTTAAGGTAGAGGGGTTGCCAAAGACACCTTTTAAGCAATATCAGTGCATTGCACCATATATCTGCACTGTGCTAGCCTGCCAATAAAAGTACAGTGCTATTGCTTTGCTTTGAGCTTGGTGCATCTTATTTGTGACACCTCTCTATGCTTTTCTCCTCCTTTGGTGCCCTAAGCAAGTCTCCCCTGGTGCCCCCTTCCCAACTGAAACTTCCCCCCAACTGCCTCTTCTATTAGTCTTTGCACAGATTGAAAAACACAGCCAAGATGATTGTATTGTATGTACACAGAGAGGCCAAAGGAAGCTAGATTGGTAACCGCTTATTGCTCTGTAGCTGATGGGCCCTATTTGTAAACAAGCGGTATCACAATTTATCCATACTGCGCATTATTGATAATGTACAACCGCAAATGCACTCCACAGTCGCACATTTAGGGCAAACGTTCCTTAAGTAACTATCATTCGGTTGTGAAATACCACACGGTAGTAAACTAACGCAATGGTATTCTATGGGGATCGTAAACCTACAATCATGTTATCGTAGATTTACGACAATGACCTAAGTTAATAATTGGTAAACCGATCGGAAATTAATGATCAGTTTACCAATCGTTAAACCGGTTTTTAAAGGCGCTGTACCACGGAAAAAAGATAGGGCCCCCTGTCTTTTAAAAGAAATACCTTTAATGGTGCCCTCCGCATTTGAATGGTGCCCTAGCTTTTCGCCTAGGTTGCTTTTGCCTAGAAACGGCTCTGCCTTTATAAAACCAAGTGGTGCACTTTGAGGACCAATATCAGACATGACATTGCAACTTATTCAAGAATGAATAGGGTATGGTAGAAAAGCATCATAGGTAAAGAGAATGCAAAAGTGCACAAAAAATGTGATGCACTCCTATTGCCCACTGCTCCAAAATCAACAAAATCAATGAACACAGTTTTCCATTTCTACTGTATAGTCTACCAAAAATGTTCTGGCATCTACCACCCATTCTTTTTTTCCTGCTATACAACTGTTGCACATCTGTGAAGAAGGGAGACTTTGCCCACATCAATAAATTCCAACATCTAAGTTATTCCAACATCTAAAATGACTCAATGATTTCTAGTTAAGAAACTAAAGGCAGGTAAGTAAGGAAAACACTGTACATCAACAGAAACCTGGACTAGCGAGTCACGGCTACCTATAGTCAACTCGCAGCCTAAACAGAAAGAAATACATTAGAACGTTTAGATAATACAACTTCTCATTGAAATGGTAGGAGGAAAATCACATTACAGATGGGACTGAATTTATAACTAGTTTATGTGGATCCTTTCATTAAATGATGGGACATAATTATATTAACATCTACATTTGTTACAAGTTTGGCTTCATTTTTAATGAACACCCTGTTATGTTTAAACGCCAGGTTCACTCTTGAAACAGAAATGTAACGTCTGAAAATAATCTGAATGAAAGGAAAATACCGCAGTGACTGTTAAAGATGGTGATTGGTGTTGATATTTAGCAGGAACAATTGTAACAATACAACTTTATTTTCCAATATTCCTTGGACCGTTCATATGTTTATTCTGACTGGGAAACATAGTAACAAGATTTCATCCAGAGCTACAGTGGACAAAACAAATACGTCCTCTGCAAATATATTAGGGTCATTTCAATAGGGTTGGGCTGCACACCCCACTCTTTACAGATAAAAATTCAATAAACAGTCATTTGATTGGATGAGGTTTCCTTCTTCCTTGTTCTTAAGCTGGGTACACACAGTAACGATAAAGCCCCGATACCGTCGGATCCGACGGTATCGGGGCTTTATCGTTACTGTGTGTACGTTCGTTTCCCGAACGAGCGCGCGGCCGCGAACGATCGGGTCGGCCGTACGCTGTTGCGGGAAAGGCCGAAAATTTCCATGGCGCGCTAGACTCTATAGGGAGTCTAGCGCGGCCGATGGAAACACACAGTCCCGAGCGTTCTCCCGATAGGAGAAACGCTCGGGACTGTGTGTATGTAGATCTGTTTTGAAAGATGGCAGACAGGATCTTGCAGATCCTGTCTGTCATCTTTCAGAAATCTGTACTGTGTGTACCTAGCTTTAGAGAAGAATTGGAGTAGATTCACCAATATGCCACATTCACTGCTATTGATGTAACACTGCAGGTGGGGGTCTATTAAATGATTATCTGAGTAAATCAAATCTACTACTCAACATGTGTATAGGTAAACACTCTCCATTTAGGGAGTTTGACTTGTGGGCTAAATTATGTGGCTGCGTATGGTCCACTTTCTCCAAGCCAATACACCCTCGAAACAGGCCAAATGTTGAAGCAATAGTGGCTTGGCCACAAATGGGTTGTAAGCTGTACATGGACCTGTTTCTTCATATCGCATGGTTCTATCGCTTGTATACATATTAATGTACAGAATTATTTATGTACTATATATTTATATTTTTGTCCTCCTTATACATTATAATATTGTACAGTGCTGCATCCCCAAGTGGTGATATATAAATAATGATATACAAACATACTGTGGATACATATAAATTGCTTTTAGCTTGTGGTGATCCAAGGAGACCATATGTAATTGATGTGGTAAAGTCCTACCTCCACAATATCCCACGCAAGGCCAAGAACATTAATTCAATTCACAGCAACACCCTGTACTCGTGTGATGTTTAGTACAAGCCAGGTGATAACTTGGGAACACAATGTGTATTGCAAAAAATATGTGTGTGTGCACATAACAGACTTTACCAGACTCTTTTGACATTTCAAGTTGTTTTTAATTGCATTTTTACTGCATGATGAGAGACCGGTCATGTCTGAAAACAAAGTTTCCATAAAAAGTTACCCTTTAAATTACAAAATCACTTTCCTAAATCTCCAGCTGTCAAAAACGACATTTTTGAAAACAAAGTTTATAGAAAGAAGGTTTAGAAAATATTGTCACCCATCCCACAGCTTTACAAAAAAATCGCTTCAAATCATTCGCGTTTTACAGAGAAAAAAAGCTATGCCTTACCTTCCGTTCTTTAATCACTGCATGTGGAGCCAGGAACGGAGATAGAACAAACTTACCTTTTATGATTCTGTCTGTTGGCTACAGAGCTCAGAGCACCCAGCATGGAATAATTGTTTATTTTTCTGATGTTTAGGTGTGCAGGATCCTACCCTTCCCTGTTGCAAACTTACCTTTCACGCAATCCTCCACAGCACCACTGACAGGTCCCTTGCTGGATCTGATTATAGCGCGCATGCACGATAATGTGTATATAGCTAATCAGAACCAGGAAGCGGTCAGGAATTTCAGATCTACAGCGGTGGATCGTGTGTAAGGTAAGTTTGTTCTAAGATCTTTCCTGGCTCCACAGACAATGATTGAAGAATGGAAGGTACGGTATAGCTCCCTAACCTCCCTAACCTCACTTTTGCAGTAAACTATTCCTATAATATGGCTGCTGTTCCCTCATAGCCTGGCTAGGCGCTTTAGAATTCTGGAATTATTTTACTATTTGACTCATCCTTGGTCAAAAGCTCCAAATGTCTTTGATCATGTTAAATTACATCAGCAGAAGAACAGTTCCAAGATTCTGTCCTTCCGATAGGTATTGGTATTTTAAATTTGTGTTAAACTGATATTAAATATAATGCAAATACTGTATTATAACCAGCACAAGGACTCTGGCTCTAATAGTTCTTTATAAAGGAAGTCTCATGGGTATGGGTAGCACAGTGGCTCGCTGGTGCCTTACAGCGCTTAATTCCTGGATTTAAATTCTCCCTTGGGCATACAATCTGTAAGGGGTTTGTATGTTCACCATGTGGGCCCTCCAGTTTCCCCCACAATCATACATCCATACTGATAGGTTGTATGTGTGAAATAAAGTGATGAGATTGTAAGCTCTTTGTGGCAGGGCCACAAAGAACCAAAGAACATGTTGATGCAATATAAATCCACAATATCTTATTATTATTAGTATATAATCTTATATACTAAACCAGAGTTGGCAGCCACAGACACTGGACCCATTTGCTTGGTCCAGCATCCAAGGCTGACAACTCTGGTTTAGGCATAGCCCACACGATTGATGACTGGCAGGAAAATTAGGAAGTAGTAGTGACTTGGACGTATAGAGGCAAGCGAGATGCTGAGGATGCATTGCGTGAACTGAGGCAAGTGAGCTGCGAGAGAGAGGGGGGAGAGATAAAGAGAGGGGGAGAGAGAGTGGGAGAGAGGGGGGAGAGAAAGAGAAAGAGAGGAGAAGGGAGGGAGGAGGGAGAGAGAGAAAGAGGGGGGAGAGAGGAGGAGGGAGAGAGAAAAGGGTGAGGGAGAGAAAGAGAGGGCAGAGAGAGAGGGGAAAGAGGGGGAGAGAGAGCGAAAGGAATGAGAGAGGGGGGGAGAACTTTACTGAAACTACAATTTGAAAGAAGTAAAATGATGGTACTCATATATTTATCTGTTTTTGCTTTGTCAATAAATTATTACTGTTTAGTGAGTGCTCCTAATTCCCCCACCCTCCCTTACTCACTGCCTTCTTGTAGTGTCTGTGACACTTATAAATTCTGCACAGCCTCACCATGGACACTGCTCTGCTTACACATTCCCCCTCCCTCCCCCCATTTTCTCTGCTGATCCTTTTAAATGTTGCAGAAAGTGTGCTGGCAGGCAGCCAAGGATCCTAGTAAGAGGCCAGGGATGGGACATATTATAATTTCTGCTTCTCAAGTGACAGGTCTTTCCCTGTAAATGCTGTGATTTCAAAAGATGATTTCTCTGAATCTACAGCTCAGATTTAAAATCGATTTTTTAAATTTGATTTTTTTAGAGTACAGATACCCTTTAAAGAATTGGGGGTCTTCTAGTAATAAATAATATTAACAGGCAGAATGGGTAACCATTTAACAGAGTATTCTAGTCACCAACAGAAAGCCACCATGTTTTATCCCATTCTTGCTTTCTGCCTAGGAACAATGGTGTCTATCACAGGAAGAAAAAAATATTACACACCCAACCTCCCCTCCCGCTCCTCTTGTCCTATTAATTTATAGTACCAAGGATGTGGAACTTAACCACCAGGTCCTCACCCCTAGGTTTACCTTGTACCTCCTCCACCAGAGCAATGAAGTTAAGAAACCCAGTTCAGCTTTTGCCCAGGGCCTGGCCAATGGGAATGTGCGCTTTGCTAGAAACATGTATGTAAGACCAGTAAGGTCCGTCTCTTGGCTGCAGAAGCTGATGGAAAGGAAAGAGCAGCACTTCTAATGCCAATACTAAAATAAATATATATGTGTGTGTGTGGTTGTGTGCGAGTCTTTGCATGTGCATAATTATTTTGAAGAGAGTTGATAGACAAAATCAAATGTGTCGCTGGATGGATAAATTGAACTGGGAAAAGATGAATAAAATAGAAAGATTACTGAAATGTTGAATCCAACCAAGCATAGCATGGTGGGGGTTTTCCAAGATCAGATTACAGAGATTGACTTGTTATCCTACACAGGCCTAAATACAGAGTAGGCACATCCTGCAGTAGGTTCATAGAATGGAAACTGAATGGCTTTATGGATTCACTTCCTGGTGTGTCTGGTGGCCAGAGATTGACGTGGAAAGGCTTCAGTCTTACTCGCAGTGATAGAAAACCTACGTGTCTAATTACAAGGTTTAGTCATTCTGTAGGGAGATGGGATTTCTTGTGTTAGGGGCCATTTCTTTGAACAATGCATTTGTGACTTGTTGACCACACTGGCTAACAGTGGATTGCTATGGGATGTATTATGACCAGTGATTTTTATGAATATTTTTATATTAATTCTGGAATAATCACTAGAATACTTCTACTGGTTCTGCTAAAAGAATGGTTCTATGCATTATATTATACTTTTCAATCGACAGAGGGAAATGAATGGGATTTTAATGGACCCTTTTACATAGTTTTAAACAGAGATGATGTTTTTATTCTTACATAGCACTGTGCCTTCTGAAGGATGGAGAGATATCGGACCAGTGACGTTACTGCTTATCTAACCCTTTTAGTTCTTGCTTTTTAACTAGAAACTTAGGATATATTCAGCGTTCCAGCCATAACTTCTTTTGGAATTCCTCTATATATAGATCTCAGTCCATCCTTTGCTCTTAGCACCAAACCATAAGAATGGGCCTAAGAACTTCTTGGAATTTCAGGCAGCTTCAAAGTGAGAGCAAACAAGACTGTACAAGTCTGTATACGGATTCAATGTGTTTGCAGAACCTGTGACCTGGCTAAATATGAGGTCATTTTCTACTCCTGCCAAGAGATTTCTAAGAAACTAGAAAAAGAAACCCAAAGACTTTTTGTAAAAAGCAAATATTTTATCAAGTCCCATCACATACAATACCAGATGCTTAACTGGTTTTGTATGTAAGATCCAGCCTGATGAAGGGGGCTTGGGAATCCCGAAAGCTTGCTTAATTTTATTTATCTAGTTAGCCAATAAAAGGTATCACAGCTCTAATTTTCTTCTCTTACTTAAGGCTAACATGGTGCAAACCTCAACAGATGCTTAACTGTAACCTTAACAAAAGCAGATTATTATTATTATTTAAAAGGAAAAATGTCATTGCATTGTTTGGCTACTTCACTTTAAAGTGAAAGCTGGTAGACTGTGCCCTTTAAACATCACCAGGTTAAGACCTTTGTATGACCTCCAAATGACCTTCAGTGATGTTTGTAATGAGCAAGTGCTGAAAGTCCATGGACATTCTTTGCTTTGGTCTATGGACTTACTAGTACTGGTTATGTCGAATGTTATTTTTTATTTGCAATAAGCAAGTGGAGCTGGAGGTTGTATTCCAACTGCCCATTAGTAAGGCCAGTGCAAACGTATACGCAGCCTTTAAACTTAGGACTTGTACACATGTGTGATATGGAACACGACGCCTGAACGAGGAAACGCTCGTTCCTAGTGGACCATGTCATACATGTGTACGAGGCCATTCTGATGCGAAGGAACATCTGAAGCTATGAGATGCTATCATAGAGATAATAGAAGTTTATGGAAGGCACACAGAGTACATACATGGGAACCGTCAATAAATACATCATAAATGCAGCACAATGGGGGAAATTCAATATATTCGCCACACGTTATTTACCTTTCCGCAATATAATACCAGACGTAAACGAGATTATATCTTTAGATAATGTGGATCCTCCCTTGCGCTATGGAATGGGCCGAGTTGTATGTAGATTGCTGCAAAAGTCCCTTATCCACTGTATCTTTAAAGGGAAACTGTGGTCCAAAAATGACCTGCTTCCTGCTCTGAAACCTGTCAGTCAATCTGCCCCGTGTTTCCTCCCCTTTGCAGCCCCCCTGGTTCCTCCCACTCATGGACCCCATGGTCCCTCCAGTTGCAGCCCCCCCTTGGCCCATTTCCTTACAGCCCTGTGTGGCCCCGCACACTTGCAGGTGTCGTGGCCCTGCCCACTCGCAGGTGTCATGGCTCGCCCACTCGTGGGTGCCTAAGCCCCACCCACTTGAGGGTGCCTAAGCCACGCCCACTCATGGGTGCCTAAGAACTGCCCACTCCTGGGTGCCTAAGCCCCGCCCACTCACTGGTGCCTAAGCCCCACCCGCTTACATGTGCTGTGGGCCACTCTGAACCCCCCCCCCCCCACAGAAAACTCTGTGGAAACAGCCTTTTCAGGCAGAGTGAGAACAACAAATACCCTATATTAAAAACTATATAAAACCATATATATTGTTTTTGCACTTTTTTGCACCTTTGTGCACTGATAATAAAAGGACACAGAAAGGAAAAACGTAAGTGTCTTTTTAAACTAATATATAGTTCCAATATATGGTTTTATATAGTTTTTAATATAGGGTATTTGTTGTTGGATTTAAAGTGATCAGACAGTAATACTATTTTTTATTCTTTTTTATCTCTATTTTTGGGTAAATACACCACTGAGAGGAGGGAGCTCAGGCCTGTTAGATTTTTAATTTTAACGTAAATGAGATTATGCCTGGTATTGCATTGTGGGATCACGTAAAGTGTTGAATCCAGTATATAAAAGGTTAATCATTATTGTAAAGAGTTAACCAAAGCTTGTTATGTACATGTATGCACAACTGTCTTGCTTACTCACAAAGTAGTAGAAGTTATTTTGGAAAATGAAGGACATCAGTAACATAAGTTGTGACCATTATGGGGCGATTTACCCAGGACCACTGCCTGCGTGCAGCGCTCCTGCCCCCACTTACTGGTTTATGCTCAGTTAGCACGATGTTAAGGCTTGCTTTGCGGCGGCTGCACGAGATCCAGAACAGGAACTTGCGCAGCCGTCACAAACCTATTTACCAGAGGCTGCGCAGCTCTTAAGACGTAAGTATTTAACTAATAGCTGTCATTTAATACTTACGTCAGGGTGAATTCACCCAGTGGCGCACAGACTCTGGTAAATCCCGTACAGGAGATTGGCCCAGAGCAGTTGCGGCTCTGGGTGAATCTCCTTATTAGAGTGTAGCAGCCTTCATAGAGGTATATAACTTGATTCACACACTTTGGGTGAAACGTTTGATAAGGAAGGGGGTAGGAGAACACTACACACACTCTCTATACACACACACGCACATATACCATAATAGACTAATTATGCTTAAAGTATAAGTATAAGTTATAAAGTGTATGTTTACATTAAGGTAAGCAGTTCTGGTTGCGTCGGATTAAAGACCTCATACAGAACCGCGTTAAGTTTCGTGCTACGAGGTAGCGATAAACTTAACCAAAGGGGTTTTGTATCTGTGTCTGTAGCACAGCGCAAAAACAGTTAGAAATGGCGCTGTGCCCTAAAATCCGTAATCCGTGTAAACACACGTTAACCTGATATTATAGGTAAACGTGGGTTTTACACAGATTTGACCCATATTTCATCTCCCCGAATGTGTTTTAGTTCTGTTTGGTATAATTAGATGCAAATTGACCACTGAGGCCTGAAACATGTTGTGCTGTATCTCATATTAAATCCTTTTGATGGCTCCCTTGTATAATCAATAAAGCTCCAAAGAGGAGCAAAAAACCCTCACAAGTGGTGTCCATTCAACCCCATTTGTGATACACCCTAAGACTTCTTTGTTATGAGATTCAATTAAAAGTTCTTATTGTTAAAAATGCCTCAACCAATCAAATGTTAGCATTCAAATGTTAAATTAGTTCTGATTGGTTGGGGCAACAGTAGCACCATTTTTAACGATAAGAACTTTTATTGACTCTCCCTGATGTGTCTGGTAATAAATGCTGAAAAGTGTAATTCAACCAATAACTAGGATCATTTTAACCATGCATTGTTGTAGCATTAATTGCTGCCCTGATTGATGCAGTTTATATATCACAAATATAGTGAGCTAGTGTATTTTTGGGATTCCTAGCTCACTTACAGGGAGATTCAATAAAAGTTCTTATCGCTTAAAATGGTGATAATTTTGCCCTAACCAACCAGATCTTATTTAACATTTGAAAGCTAACATCTGATTGGTTGGGGCAAAATAAGCACCATTTTAAATGATAAGTAAGTAATGACCCTGTATATCTGTTGAAATCATTTGTATGAGGAAATGTATATGAATGTATGAGTATATATATATTTATATATAAATAAGCATTATATGTGTATATGTGCATATTCTGTGTGTGTTTCTCTCTAATCTAGCATCCCCCCCCCGTTTTCTGCCCCCTCCCTCTTCTTCTCCTGTCCATTCTGTTGCCCACCCTACACTTCTGTTATCTCTCTATTTTATTACCCCTTCTCATTCCTTGGTATATTCTGCTTTTCAAAAGCTTCGTACAGACATACAAAGTGCCTTCAGATCCTCGTGTGTGTATGCGTTCGTTCAGGGGTCGTTCGTTAGTCCACCATGGCGGATTGACAAATGCCCCCCGACTGAACGCATACACACATGCGACTATCGTCCGAAACGGCCATTCGTTGCGAGTGTGGACGCACTCGGAGTCATGGGTCTGCAAACGGCAAAACAACCTTCTTTTTTTTTTACCTAGGGGTAATTATTGACTCCTCTATTAGCTTTTCTAACCATATTAACTATGTTGCAAAAACCTGCCGCTTTTTCTTTCACGATATAGCTAAAATCCGCAGATTCCATGCATGGAAGCATGCTCTCATCCTGTCGTGCCTGGACTATTATAATCTACTACTTACTGGTCTTCCTGCTTCCCACCTCTCTCCCCTTCAGTCCATACTATACTCTGCTACATGTATTGTTTTGCTCTCTAATAAACAGGATCCCAAATCTCCTCTGTACCAGACAAGACCTGGCTCCCGGTTAAACAGCTCATTGTATACAAAATCCTTCTCCTAACATTTAAATCCCTTCGCTCTGCTGCTCCTCCTTATATTTCCTCTCTAGTCTCCCTATATGTTCCTGCCTGCATACTTCAATTATCATAGAACCATCTCCTGTACAGACCCCCCACTCGTACTGCTTCCTCTCACCTTAAACCTTTCTCTCTTGTGGCTCCCATTCTCTGGAATTCTACAATTCATCAAGAAACCTAAATTAGCAGGTTTAAATCTAGCCTTACATCCTACCTATCTGGTAACCAGCACAGTATATGGTATCTATATATCTATATATGATAAATATATCCTTACTTCCTACCTATCTGGTAACCAGCACAGTGTATGATATCTATATATCTATATATGATAAATCTACCCTTACATCCTACATATCTGGTAACCAGCACAGTATATGGTATCTATATATCTGTATATGATAAATCTATCCTTACATCCTACCTATCTGGTAACCAGCACAGTATATGGTATCTGTATATATCATATATTAAATCTACCCTTACATCCTACCTATCTGGTAACCAGCACAGTATATGGTATCTATATATCTATATATGATAAATCTACCCTTACATCCTACCTATCTGGTAACCAGCACAGTATATGGTATCTATATATCTATATATGATAAATCTACCCTTACATCCTACATCCTACCTATCTGGTAACCAGCACAGTATATGGTATCTATATATTTGCATCTGTTCTTTACCCTCCTAACTAAATTGTAAGCTCTACTAGGCAGGGACCTCCTTTGCTTTTGTGGCAAGGGTCTACCACTTATATAGTTATAATTATATTTATATAATTTGTATATTTGTGTACTGAACTATTTATGTATTTCCCCCACTTCTGTTTTGTGATCCATAATAACTATATATTATCTCTCTTTGAATTAAATATTCCAGCTGACACCAAAACAAAACATTCAGTACCAATGTTCACCGCTGAAATCCTCAACACTGAAAATGTAAAAAAAAAATGAAAAGCTCTGGCACTTAAGTTGCATAACTTGACTACTTCAAACTGCCATTTACACTCTAAATAGTCTTTTAAGTCTCTAGGCTCTAGACTAGGCTCTAGACTCCAAATAACAACTTGAATAAAACAATAACAGTAAACTCATTGAAACTTATGTTTCAATGAAAACTGAACCGAGTTAAAAACGTCCTAAGTCGTATGGGAATCTGTTGCATTATTTACGTCAGATAATATTAACAGTGATTTATTGTATATGGTTCTTGTATTGGTGCATTCCGGATTCTAGTCTAGGTGCACTCTGGATATTGGTCTAGGTGCACTCTGGATTCTAGTCTAGGTGCACAATAGATCCTGGTCTAGGTGACTTCTAGATTCTAGTCTACGTGCACTCTGGTTTCTAGTATACAAGCACTCTGGATTCTAGTCTCGATGCAATTCTGCTTTCTAGTCTTTGTGCACTCTGGATTCTAGTCTACGCACATTCTGGATTCTAGTCTAAGTTCACGCTGGATTCTAGTATGGGTGCATTCTGGATTCTTGTCTAGGTGCACTCTGGATTTTGGTTTAGGTGTACTCTTGATTCTAATCTAGGTGCCCTTCTGGTCTAGGTGCACTCTGGATTATAGTCTAGTTACATTCTAGATTCTGGTCTACGTGTACTCTGTATTCTAGTCTAGGTGCATTTTGGATACTTGTCTAGGTGCACTCTGGAATTTTAGTCTAGGTGCACTCTGTATTCTAGTCTACATGCACTGTATTCTAGTCTAGGTGCACTCTGGATTCTAGTATAGGTGCATTCTGGATTCTAGTCTAGGTGCATTCTGGATTCTAGTCTAGGTGCACTCTGGATTTTGATTTAGGTGCACTCTGGATTTTGGTTTAGGTGTACTCTGGATTCTAATCTAGGGGCACTCTGGATTCTAGTCTACATGCACTCTGGATTATGTTCTAGGTGTACTCTGGATTCTGGTTTGGGTGCACTCTGGATTCTAGTCTAGTTGCACTCTAGATTCTGGTCTATTTGCACTATGTATTCTTGTCTAGGTGCACTCTGGATTCTGGTCCAGGTGCACTCTGGATTCTAGTCTAGGTGCACTCTGGATTCTAGTCTAGGTGCACTCTGGATTCTAGTCTAGGTGCACTCTGGATTCTAGTCTAGCTGAACTCTGGATTCTAGTCTAGTTGCATTCTAGATTCTGGTCTAGGTGCACTATGTAGTAGAAATAGTGTCAGGAAGCTCCGGATCGGAGCGAAACGCGTTCGTCGTGAGCGCCCCCCTGTGCTTGAAACCCCTCTCACCAGACTGGTATAAGTATTACTTTCTGTTTGCATTTTTGTTATATCAGTTGAAACATGTTTATACCACCTTGGCTATTATATGATTGATTTTTGTGAGGGGGATGAATAGTGTTTTTAAATGTTTTTAACTTTTGTCCCATTTTAATTGTTACAATAAAGGACGGTCTTATTATACTTTATTAGTACAGAGTTTTTTGCAGTCTGCCTTTTTTCTTTCTATTTCTACTGCATTTTTCAGACTAGCACTTTTACTACACTGTGTAGATTATTGTACTTCAGTGCCCTGATCACCTTCTTTTCCTTTGTCTCCATATAGGTGCACTATGTATTCCAGTCTAAGTGCACTCTGGATTCTGGTTCAGGTGCACTCTGTATTCTAGTCTAGGTGAACTTTTGATTCTAGTCCAGGTGAACTCTGTATTCTAGTCTAGGTGCACTCTAGATTCTGGTCCAGAAGCACTCTGGATTCTAGTTAAGTTGCATTCTAGATTCTGGTCCAGGTGCACTCTGGGTTCTGGTCCAGGTGCATTCTGTGTTCTGGTCCAGGTGCACTCTGGGTTCTGGTCCAGGTGCACTCTGGGTTCTGGTCCAGGTGCACTCTGGGTTCTGGTCCAGGTGCACTCTGGGTTCTGGTCCAGGTGCATCTGGTTCTGGTCCAGGTGCACTCTGGGGTCTGGTCAGGTGCACTCTGGGTTCTGGTCAGATGTGCACTCTGGGTTCTGGTCCAGGTGCACTCTGGGTTCTGGTCAGGTGCACTCTGGTTCTACTGGTCCAGGTGCACTCTGGATTCTGGTCCATGTGCACTGCTGATTCTGGTCCAGGTGCACTCTGGATTCTGGTCCAGGTGCACTCTGGATTATGTTCTATGTGTACTCTGGATTATGTTCTAGGTGTACTCTGGATTCTGATTTAGGTGCACTCTGGATTCTAGTCTAGTGTACTCTTGATTTTGGTCTACGTGCACTCGGAGGGGGAAGGGAGAGAGCCTGTTATATGGATCCAGTGTGTAAGAATGAGAATGCAAATTTTGCTAATTGTAATTGATATAAAGAAAATTGAGAAGTTGGACCTTCCACCCTGGGGTTACCTTGACGTGGTTGGAAGGCTTTTCATTCATGTGATCACAGTAATGTATACTAAAACCCCTTTATAAACAAAGGGGTTTTAGTATGCAGATAATATGATATTGTATGGGGCCTAGGAATGTGCATTGATTAACTTTTCTATGTTTGTATAAATGTTTTGACCAGATCAGTAGCACTTCCGCTAAATGTAGTTGTAAATTAGCCTAATTGGAGTGCTTCCACAATCCTTGTATTGTATAGTATAGTAGTATACCATAGTATAGAACAGTATTATATAGTTGTATAGTATAGTACAGTTTAGTATATAGTATAGTACAGTACAGTATAGTATAGTACAGTATAGTATAGTACAATACAGTATAGTATAGTATAGTACATTATAGTATAGTACAGCATAGTATAGTATCGTATAGTACAGTATAGTATAGTACAGTACGGTATAGTACAGTATGGTATAGTACAGTATTGTATAGTAGTATAGTATAGTAGTATAGTACAGTACAGTATAGTACAGTGTAGTATAGTATAGTATAGTATAGTGTAGTGTAGTACAGTATAGTATAGTACAGTATAGGATAGTACAGTACAGTATAGTACAGTATAGTATAGTATAGTACAGTATAGTACAGTATAGTATAGTATAGTACAGTATAGTATAGTACAGTACAGTATAGTATAGTACAGTATTGTATAGTAGTATAGTATAGTACAGTACAGTACAGTGTATAGTATAAAATACTGAAGTATAGCACAGTATTATATAGTAGTATAGTATAGTACAATATAGTGTATAGTATAGTTTAGTATAGTACAGTACATTATAGTACAGTACATTATAGTACAGTACGGTATAGTACAGTATTGTATAGTAGTATAGTATAGTACAGTACAGTACAGTGTATAGTATAAAATACTGAAGTATAGCACAGTATTATATAGTAGTATAGTATAGTACAATATAGTGTATAGTATAGTTTAGTATAGTACAGTATAATATAGTATAGTACATTATAGTATAATACAGTATAGTATAGAATAGTATAGTATAGTACAGTATAGTATAGTACAGTACAGTGTACAGTATTGTATAGTACAGTGTATAGTATAGTATAGTACAGTAAAGTGTATAGTACAGTATAGTATAGTATAGTACAGTGTATAGTATAGTATAGTACAGTACAGTACAGTACAGTACAGTGTATAGTATAATACAGTATAGTATAGTACAGTATGGTATAGTACAGCATAGTATAATATAGTGTAGTATAAAACAGTATAGTACAGTATAGTACAGTACAGTGTATAGTATAGTACAGTATAGCATACTAGTATAGTAGTATACCATAGTATAGTACAGTATTATATAGTAGTATAGTATAGTACAGTTTAGTATATAGTATAGTACAGTACAGTATAGTATAGTACAGTATAGTATAGTACAATACAGTATAATATAGTATAGTACATTATAGTATAGTACAGCATAGTATAGTATCGTATAGTACAGTATAGTATAGTACAGTACGGTATAGTACAGTATGGTATAGTACAATATTGTATAGTAGTATAGTATAGTAGTACAGTACAGTACAGTATAGTACAGTGTAGTATAGTATAGTGTAGTGTAGTACAGTATAGTATAGTACACTATACTACAGTATAGCATAGTACAGTGTCGTTTATAGAATTTAGTATAGCATAGTACAGTATAGTATAGTATAGTACAGTGTAGTTTATAGCATATAATATAGCATAGTACAGTATAGTATATAGTATAGTACAGTATAGTATAGTAGTATATTGTAGTATAATACAGAATTATGTAGTAGTGTAGTAAGTATTGTACAGTATAGTTTATAGTATAGTATTGTTCTGTACAGTACAGTGTATAGTATAGTATAGTATAGTACAGTACAGTACAGTGTACAGTATAGTATAGTAGTATACTGTAGTATAGTACAGTATTATATAGTAGTATAGTACAGTGCAGTATAGTATAGTATAGTACAGTATATAGTATAGTATAGTATAGTATAGTATAGTATAGTATAGTATAGTATAGTACAGTGTATACTACACTATACATTATACTGTACTATACTACAGTATTATACAGTAGTATTGTATAGTACAGTATAGTACAGTATAGTACAGTATAGTACAGTGTATAGTAGAGTATAGTGTATAGTATAGTATAATACAGTATAGTACAGTATAATATAGTATAGTACAGGATAGTACAGTATTATCTAGTAGTGTAGTATAGTACAGTATAGTGTATAGTATAGTATAGTACAGTACAGTATAGTATAGTACAGTACAGTGCATAGTATAATATAGTACAGTACAATACAGTGTAAAGTATAGTGTAGTAGTATACCATAGTATAGTACAGTATTATATAGTAGTATAGTATAGTACAGTTTAGTATATAGTATAGTACAGTACATTATAGTATAGTATAGTATAGTACAGTACAGTGTATAGTTTAGTATAGTATAGTACAGTATAGTATAGTATAGTACAGTCTAGTATAGTATACTACAGTGTATAGTATAGTATAGTATAGGTAGGGTTAAAAAAAAGAGGGCGAATAGGTTGGACTTGATGGGCGTATGTCTTTATTCAACCTTAATTACTATGTTACTATGTTACTATGTTACTATGTTAGTATAGTATAGTATAGTATAGTACAGTACAATATAGTATAGTATAGTACAGTACAGTACAGTGTACAGTATAGTACATTATAATATAGTACAGTACAGTACAGTATAGTATAGTACAGAGTAGTATAGTGTAGTGTAGTACAGTACAGTATAGTATAGTATAGTACAGTATAGTACTGTACTGTACAGTATAGTATAGTACAGTATAGTATAGTACTGTACAGTATAGTATAGTACAGTATAGTATAGTATAGTACAGTACAGTGTATAGTATAGTATAGAATACTGTAGTATAGCACAGTATTATATAGTAGTATAGTATAGTACAGTATAATGTATTGTATAGTATAGTACAGTATAGTACAGTATAATACAGTGGAGAATAGTACAGTATAGTATAGTATAGTACAGTACAGTGTATAGTATAATATAGTACAGTACCGTGTATAGTATAGTATAGTATAGTACAGTGTATAGTATTGTATAGTACAGTACAGTGTATAGTATAGTACAGTATAGTATAGTATAGTATAGTATAGTATAGTACAGAATGTAGTATAGTATAGTACAGTACAGTACAGTGAATAGTATAGTACAGTAAAGTATAGTACAGCATAGTATAATGCAATGTAGTATAGTATAGTGTAGTATAGTACAGTATAGTATAGTACAGTACAGTGTATAATATAGTATAGTACAGTAAAACAGTACAGTGTAGTTTATAGCATATAGTATAGCATAGTACAGTGTAGTATATAGTATAGTACAGTATAATATAGTACAGTATAGTATAGTATAGTACAGTATAGTACGGCAAGGTATAGTACAGTATTGTATAGTACAGTACAGTATAGTACAGTACAGTGTATAGTACAGTATAGAATAGTATAGTACAGTGTATAGTATAGTATAGTGCAGTATAGTACATTATAGTACAGTACAGTGTATAGTACAGTATAGTACAGTACAGTACTGTGTATAGTATAATGCAGTATAGTATAGTACAGTGTATAGTATAGTATAGTATAGTATAGTACAGTACAGTATAGTATAGTATAGTACAGTACAGTGTATAGTATAGTACAGTACAGTACAGTACAGTACAGTATAGTATAGTACAGTACTGTGTATAATATAGTATACTATAGCATAGTACAGTATAGTACATTACAGTGCAGTGTATTGTATAGTATAGTACAGTACAGTGTATAGTATAGTATAGTACAGTACAGTATAGTACAGTACAGTATAGTACAATGTATAGTATAGTATAGTATAGTATAGTATAGTATATTACAGTATAATATAGTATAGTACAGTATAGTACAGTACAGTATAGTGTATAGTACAGTATAGTATAGTATAGTATAGTATAGTATAGTACAGTACAGTATAGTATAGTATAGTACAGTATAGTATAGTATAGTATAGTACAGTATAACACAACCGTGTTATTGTATAGTATAGTAGTATACCATAGTATAGAAACATTGTAATATAGTTGTATAGGATAGTACAGTTTAGTATATAGTATAGTACAGTACAGTATGATATAGTACAGATAGTATAGTAACATACAGATATAGTATAGTATAGGACATTATAGTATAGTACAGCATAGATAGTATGTAAGTAAGTATAGCATAGTACAGTACGGTATATCCAGTATGGTATAGTTACAGTATTGATAGTATATAGTATAGTAGTATAGTACAGTACCGTATAGTACAGTGTAGTATAGAAGTATAGTATAGTGTCGTGTAGTCATGTATAGTATATAAGTTAGGATAGTAAGGACAGTATAGTACAGTATAGTATAGTATAGTACAGTTATAGTTCAGTATATAATATGACGATAGTATAGTACAGTACAGTTATAGTATAGTACAGTCATTGTAAAGTATAGTAGTAATAGTACAGTACAGTACAGTGCATAGTATAAATACTGAAGTATAGCACAGTATTATATAGTAGTTAGTATAGTACAATAGTGTATAGTATAGTTTAGTATAGTACAGGTACATTATAGTACAGTACATTATAGTACAGTACGGTATAGTACAGTATTGTATAGTAGTATAGTTATAGGACAGTACAGTACAGTGTATAGTATAAATACTGAAGTATAGCACAGTATTATATAGTTAGTATAGTATAGTACAATATAGTGGATAGTATAGTTTAGTATAGTACAGAATAAATATGTATACGTACATTATAGTATAATACAGTATAGTATAGATAGTATAGTATAGTACAGTATAGTGTAGTACAGTACAGTACAGTATTGTATAGTACAGTGTATAGTATAGTATAGTACAGTAAGTTGTATTAGTCAGTATAGTATAGTACAAGTGTATAGTATAGTTATAGTACAGTACAGTTATAAGTATTAATACAGTACGTATAGTACAGTATTGTATAGTAGTGCAGTATAGTACAGTACAGTACAGTGTATAGTATAAATACTGAAGTATAGCACAGTATTATAGTAGTATAGTATAGTACAATAAGTGTATAGTATAGTTTAGTAGTAGTCATATATATATTATAGTACATTATAGATTAATACAGTATATTAGTATAGAGAAGTATAGTATAGTACAGGTATAGTATAGTACAGTACAGTGTACAGTATTGTATAGTACAGTGTATATATAGTATAGGACAGTAAAGTTAAGTACAGTTAGTATAGTAAGTACTAGTGTATAGTATAGTATGTACAGTACAGTACGGATCAGTCAGGTATAGTATAATACAGTATAGATGTACGTATGGTAAGTACAGCATAGTTAAGTATTAGTAAAAACAGTATAGTACAGTATAGTTACGTACAGTGTATTGTATAGTACAGTATAGCTATAGTTATAGTAGTTATACCATAGTATAGTACAGTATTATAGAGTAGTATAGTATAGTACAGTTAGTAGATAGTATAGTACAGTACAGTATAGTATAGTAACAGTATAGTATAGTACAATACAGGATAAGATAGTATAGTACATTATAGTATAGTACAGCTATAGTCAGTAGATCATAGTACAGTATAGTATAGTACAGTACGTTATAAGTACAGTATGGTATAGTACACATATTGTATAGTAGTATAGTATAGTAGTACAGTACAGTACAGTATAGTACAGTTGTAGTATAGTAGCAGTGTAGTGTAGTACAGTATAGTATAGTACAGGGCCTAGGAATGTGCATTGATTATCTTTTCTATGTTTGTATAACTGTTTTGACCAGATCAGTAGCACTTCCGCTAAATGTAGTTGTAAATTAGCCTAATTGGAGTGCTTCCACAATCCTTGTATTGTATGTATTTATTGGGAGGCTTGGTCAAGCCTCCATGTGGTAATAGCACCCCCAACACGCCCCTTTAATGGGAGGTCCTCTGCCTTTAATATAAAGCACTGGATGGCCTCTTCCCTCATTTTAAAAAGCCTAAGGGCTGAGGGGGAAGGGAGAGAGCCTGTTATATGGATCCAGTGTGTAAGAATGAGAAATGCAAAAGTTTGCTAATCGTAATTGAAGTAAAAGTAATTGTAAAGGTTAGACGTTAGGACCTTCCAGACTGGGGTTACCTTGACGTGGTTGGAAGGCTTTTCATTCATGTGATCACAGTAATGTATACTAAAACCCCTTTGTTTATAAAGTATGCCAGTGTGCAGATAATATGATATTGTATGGGGCCTAGGAATGTGCATTGATTATAGTTCTTATGGTTTGTTTGAATGGAAGGGGGTACAGTTTGAATTAGAAGAGGGAGAGATTGTTTGAATGGAAGGGGTACAGTTGAATAGAAGAGGGAGAGAGCTGTTTGAATGGAAGGGGGTGCAGATTGAATAGAAAAGGGAAGCTGTTTGTGAATGAGGGGTGAAGATTGAATAGAACAGGGAAAGCTGTTTGATGGAAGGGGTGCAGATTGAATGACGGGAGAGCTGTTTGAATGGAAGGGGTGCAGTTGAATAGAACAGGGAGAGCTGTTTGAATGGAAGGAAGTGAAGATTGAATAGAAGAGGGAAAGCTGTTTGAATGGAAGGAAGGTGAGATTGAATAGAAGAGGGAGAGACTGTTTGATGGAAGGGGTGAGATTGAATAGAAGAGGGAGAGCTGTTTGATGGAAGGGGTGAAGATTGAAAGAGAGGGAGAGCTGTTTGAATGGAAGGGGGTTGCAGATTGAATAGAAGAGGGAGAACTGTTTGAATGGAAGGGGTTGAGATTGAATAGAAGAGGAAGCAGTGGAGAGCTGTTTGAATGGAAGGGGTGCAGATTGAATAGAAGAGGGAGAGCGTTTGAATGGAAGGGTTGAAGATTGAATAGAAGAGGGAGAGCTGTTTGAATGGAAGGGTTGATAGATAATAGAACAGCGAGAGCTGTTTGAATGGAAGGGGTGCAGATTGAATAGAAGCGGGAAAGCTGTTTGAATGGAAGGGGTGAAGATTGAATAGAAGAGGGAGAGCTGTTTGAATGGAAGGGGGTGCAGATTGAATAGAAGAGGGAGAGCTGTTTGAATGGAAGGGTTGAAGATTGAATAGAAGAGGGAAAGCTGTTTGAATGGAAGGGGTTGAAGATTGAATAGAAGAGGGAGAGCTGTTTGAATGGAAGGGGGTGAAGATGAATAGAACAGGGAGAGCTGTTTGAATGGAAGGGGTGCTGATTGAATAGAAGAGAGAAAGCTGTTTGAATGAAAGGAAGTGAAGATTGAATAGAAGAGGGAGAGCTGTTTGAATGGAAGGGGTGAGATTGAATAGAAGAGGGAGAGCTGTTTGAATGGAAGGGGGTGAAGATTGAATAGAAGAGGGAGAGCTGTTTGAATGGAAGGGGTGCAGATTGAATAGAAGAGGGAGAGCTGTTTGAATGGAAGGGGTGCAGATTGAATAGAAGAGGGAAAGCTGTTTGAATGGAAGGGGGTGAAGATTGATAGAAGAGGGAGAGCTGTTTTAATGAGGGGGTGCAGATTGAATAGAAAGAGGGAAGCTGTTTGAATGGAAGGGGTGAAGATTGAATTGATAAGAGGGAGAGCTGTTTGAATGGAAGGGGGTGCAGATGAATAGAAGAGGGAGAGCTGTTTGAATGGAAGGGGTTGAAGATTGAATAGAAGAGGGAGAGCTGTTTGAATGGAAGGGGTTGAAGATTGAATAGAACAGCGAGAGCTGTTTTGAATGGAAGGGGTGCAGATTGAATAGAAGCGGGAAAGCTGTTTGAATGGAAGGGGGTGAAGATTGAATAGAAGAGGGAGAGCTGTTTGAATGGAAGGGGGTGCAGATTGAATAGAAGAGGGAGAGCTGTTTGAATGGAAGGGGGTGAAGATTGAATAGAAGGGGAAGCTGTTGAATGAAGGGGTGAAGATTGAATAGAAGAGGGAGAGCTGTTTGAATGGAAGGGGGTGAAGATTGAATAGAACAGGGAGAGCTGTTTGAATGGAAGGGGTGCTGATTGAATAGAAGAGAGAAAGCTGTTTGAATGAAAGGAAGTGAAGATTGAATAGAAGAGGGAGAGCTGTTTGAATGGAAGGGGTGAAGATTGAATAGAAGAGGGAGAGCTGTTTGAATGGAAGGGGGTGCAGATTGAATAGAAGAGGGAGAGCTGTTTGAATGGAAGGGGTGCAGATTGAATAGAAGAGGGAAAGCTGTTTGAATGGAAGGGGGTGAAGATTGAATAGAAGAGGGGAGAGTGTTTGATGGAAGGGGTGCAGATTGAATAGAAGAGGGAGCTGTTTAATGGAAGGGGTGAAGATTGAATAGAAGAGGAGAGCTGTTTGAATGGAAGGGGGTGCAGATGAAGTAGAGGGAGTGCTGTGAATGGAAGGGTTGAAGATTGAATAGAAGAGGGAGAGCTGTTTGAATGGAAGGGGTTGAAGATTTAATAGAACAGGGAGAGCTGTTGAATGGAAGTGGGTGAGATTGATAGAAGAGGGGAGGTTTGATGAAAGGAAGTGAAGATGAATAGAAGAGGGAGAGCTGTTTGAATGGAAGGGGGTGAAGATTGAATAGAAGAGGGGGAGCGTTTTTGAATGGAAGGGGGTGAAGATTGAATAGAAGAGGGAGAAGCTGTTTGAATGGAAGGGGGTGAAGATGAATATGAAGAGGGAGAGCTGTTTGAATGGAAGGGGCAGAGGAATAGAAGAAGGAAGCTGTTTGAATGGAAGGGGGTGAGATTGAATAGAAGAGGGAGAGCTGTTTGAATGGAAGGGGGGTGCAGATTGAATAGAAGAGGGAGAGCTGTTTGAATGAAGGGGGTGCAGATTGAATAGAACAGGGAGAGCTGTTTGAATGGAAGGGGGTGCAGATTGAATAGAACAGGGAGAGCTGTTTGAATGGAAGGGGGTGCAGATTGAATAGAACAGGGAGAGCTGTTTGAATGGAAGGGGGTGCAGATTGAATAGAAAAGGGAAAGCTGTTGAGGAAGGGGGTGAAGATTGAATAGAACAGGGAAGCGTTTGAATGAGGAAGTGAAGATTGATAGAAGAGGGAGAGCTGTTTGATGGAAGTGGTGAAGATTGATAGAAGGGGAGAGCTGTTTGAAGGAAGGGGGGAAGATTGAATAGAAGGGAGAGCTGTTTGAATGGAAGGGGGTGAAGGATTGTGGAAGGGGGTGCAGATTGAATAGAACAGGGAGAGCTGTTTGAATGGAAGGGGGTGCAGATTGAATAGAACAGGAAGAGTGTTTGAAGGAAGGGGTGCAGATTGAATAGAACAGGGAGAGCTGTTTGAATGGAAGGGGGTGCAGATTGAATAGAACAGGGAAAGTGTTTGATGAAATGGGGGTGAAGATGAATAGAAGAGGGAGAGCTGTTTGAATGGAAGGGGGTGAAGATTGAATAGAACAGGGAAAGCTGTTTGAATGGAAGGGGGTGCAGATTGAATAGAACAGGGAAAGCTGTTTGAAGGAAGGGGGTGAAGATTGAATAGAAGAGGAGAGCTGTTTGAAGCTGTTTGATGGAATGGAAGGGGTTGCAGATTTAATAGAAGAGGGAGAGCTGTTGAATGGAAGGGGGTGCAGATTGATAGAAGAGGGAGAGCTGTTTGAATGGAAGGGGTTGAAATTGAATAGAAGAGGGAGAGAGTTGTTTGAATGGAAGGGGGTGCAGATTGAATAGAAGAGGGAGTGCGTGGAATGGAAAGGGGTTTGAAGATGATAGAAGAGGGAGAGCTGTTTGAATGGAGGGTTGAGATTTAATAGAACAGGGATAGCTGTTTGAATGGAAGGGTTGAAGATTGATAGAAGAGAGGAGCTGTTGAATGAAAGGAAGTGAAGATTGAATAGAAGAGGGAGAGCTGTTTGAATGGAAGGGGGTGAAGATTGAATAGAAGAGGGAGAGCTGTTTGAATGGAAGGGGGTGAAGATTGAATAGAAGAGGGAGAGCTGTTTGAATGGAAGGGGTGAAGATTGAATAGAAGAGGGAGAGCTGTTTGAATGGAGGGGTGCAGATTGAATAGAAGGAAAGCTGTTTGAATGGAAGGGGGTGAAGATTGAATAGAAGAGGGAGAGCTGTTTGAATGGAAGGGGGTGCAGATTGAATAGAAGAGGGAGAGCTGTTTGAATGGAAGGGGGTGCAGATGAATAGAACAGGGAGAGCTGTTTGAATGGAAGGAGGTGCAGATGAATAGAAACAGGGAAAGCTGTTTGAATGGAAGGGGGTGCAGATTGATAGAACAGGGAAAGCTGTTTGAATGGAAGGAAGTGAGATTGAATAGAAGAGGAGAGCTGTTTGAATGGAAGGGGGCAGTTGAGTAGAAGAGGGAGAGCTGTTTGAATGGAAGGGGGTGAAGATTGAATAGAAGAGGGAGAGCTGTTTGAATGGAAGGGGGTGAAGATTGAATGGAAGGGGGTGAAGATTGAATAGAAGAGGGAGAGCTGTTTGAATGGAAGGGGGTGCAGATTGAATAGAACAGGGAGAGCTGTTTGAATGGAAGGGGGTGCAGATTGAATAGAACAGGGAGAGCTGTTTGAATGGAAGGGGTGCAGATTGAATAGAACAGGGAGAGCTGTTTGAATGGAAGGGGGTGCAGATTGAATAGAACAGGGAAAGCTGTTTGAATGAAATGGGGTGAAGATTGAATAGAAGAGGGAGAGCTGTTTGAATGGAAGGGGGTGAAGATTGAATAGAACAGGGAAAGCTGTTTGAATGGAAGGGGGTGCAGATTGAATAGAACAGGGAAAGCTGTTTGAATGGAAGGGGGTGAAGATTGAATAGAAGAGGGAGAGCTGTTTGAATGGAAGGGGGTTGAAGATTTAATAGAACAGGGAGAGCTGTTTGAATGGAAGGGGTTGAGATTGAATAGAAGAGGGAGAGCTGTTGAATGGAAGGGGGTGGCAGATTGAATAGAAGAGGGAAAGCTTGTTGAATGGAAGGAGAGTGAAGATTGAATAGAAGAGGGAGAGCTGTTTGAATGGAAGGGGTGAAGATTGATAGAAGAGGGAGAGCTGTTTGAATGGAAGGGGTGAGATTGATAGAAAGAGGGAGAGCTGTTTGAATGGAAGGGGGTGAAGATTGAATAGAAGAGGGAGAGCTGTTTGAATGGAAGGGGGTGCAGATTGAATAGAAGAGGGAGAGCTGTTTGAATGGAAGGGGGTGCAGATTGAATAGAACAGGGAGAGCTGTTTGAATGGAAGGGGTGCAGATTGAATAGAAGAGGGAAAGCTGTTTGAATGGAAGGGGGTGCAGATGAATAGAACAGGGAAAGCTGTTTGAATGGAAGGGGGTGCAGATTGAATAGAACAGGGAAAGCTGTTTGAATGGAAGGAAGTGAAGATTGAATAGAAGAGGGAGAGCTGTTTGAATGGAAGGGGTGCAGATTGAATAGAAGAGGAGAGCGTTGTTGAATGGAAGGGGGTTGAAGATTGATAGAAGAGGGAGAGCTGTTGAATGGAAGGGGGTGCAGATTGAATAGAAGAGGGAGAGCTGTTTGAATGGAAGGGGTGCAGGATTGAATAGAACAGGGAGAGTGTTTGAATGGAAGGGGTGCAGATTGAATAGAACAGGAGAGCTGTTTGAATGGAAGGGGGTGCAGATTGAATAGAACAGGGAAAGCTGTTTGAATGGAAGGGGGTGAAGATTGAATAGAACAGGGAGAGCTGTTTGAATGGAAGGGGGTGCAGATTGAATAGAACAGGGAAAGCTGTTTGAATGGAAGGGGTGCAGATTGAATAGAACAGGGAAAGCTGTTGAATGGAAGGAAGTGAGATTGAATGAGAGGGAGAGTGTTTGAATGGAAGGGGTGAGATGAATAGAAGAGGGAGAGCTGTTTGAATGGAAGGGGGTTGAAGATTGAATAGAAGAGGGAGAGCTGTTTGAATGGAAGGGGTGCAGATTGAATAGAAGAGGGAGAGCTGTTTGAATGGAAGGAAGTGAAGATTGAATAGAAGAGGGAGAGCTGTTTGAATGGAAGGGGGTGAAGATTGAATAGAAGAGGGAGAGCTGTTTGAATGGAAGGGGTGCAGATTGAATAGAAGAGGGAGAGCTGTTTGAATGGAAGGGGGTGAAGATTGAATAGAAAAGGGAGAGCTGTTTGAATGGAAGGAAGGTCCATATGATAGACTGAAAAATAAAAAGGAAGCAGAATTAATTTTTTGCATGAAGAAAACTGAACTCATTTTTGGAACTAAACTGTCTCTGAATTCCAGGAACCTTTTTTATACTGTAAATAGAACATAACAGCTTTACCGAAATATTTCCATGTCTACAGTCCTTTGGATCCTAGAAAATA
Organism: Hymenochirus boettgeri; assembly: GCA_019447015.1. Lineage (NCBI taxonomy): Eukaryota > Metazoa > Chordata > Amphibia > Anura > Pipidae > Hymenochirus > Hymenochirus boettgeri. The sequence goes on along the minus strand of CM033470.1, from coordinate 48,618,097 downwards.
ATATTTCCAGGGAAAAAAGGTTTTAGTAATATATGTATAAATATACATATCTATCTATTGTCTAAGTTCAGATTTTATAAAAACTGTTGTCTAATTGTTATTTACATTATTTTTATCTTTTGGTGATGCTACAGTATATCAGATGCAATTCAGCCAAATTAGTGTAAAACCCATGCTACCCCATGTATTATCGGATTAACATGGGATTTACAATAATTCTGCAGTGGCAGCGCCATTTTCAAATCTATAGTGTTGCGTAGACAATGCAGAAAAGTTTAAGTTAACTTTTGTGCTAAAATTTAGTGAGAAGTGTTGTCATGGTCAGGTAAGTTACAGCGGAAAACATATAACATTGCTCTGTTATTAAGTTACCAAGGGGTCGAGCAATATAATATTGCTTTCTAAAGGGACACTAAACCGTTAATCTCGTGTATCTTGCATCTTTATCTATTATTCACAATGTGAGATCACTTATTCCCACCTCCCTGTGAATAATAGAATGCCCGGGTTACAGAGTTAAACTTAGCTTCTTATGAGCTGATCAGTGCGATGTCCTGATCAGGCTCCTATCTTTATTATAAAAATTGTTTTGCCGTATTAGTCCAATGTATGTAGTAAAAAGTAGAGTACTGCTCTGACCTGAGGAAGAGGGTAGATCCCTTTTTGCACATACGCAAAAGACAATTACTAGACAATCGGCTACTAGAGATTGACTCAATTAAGATATTTGGCTGTTCTGTATTTTACGGAATGTTCTGAAAATTCCACAGAACCAAAAATTCTAATCAAACCAAATTAAAATCAACCCATACCTAACCGCCAGGTTTAAATTGCATAAAAGGGCAGAGAAACGGTGGTAGATATTTTAAATGATAACTCTAGCTGCTTGTGAAGGTTCTCATTGATCCAGGTCATGGTTTATCTGTGAAGGTTCTTATTCATGCAGGTCATGGTATATCTGTAATTGTTATTTTTCATCCAGGTCATGGTACATCTGTGAAAATTCTCATTCTTTGAGGTCATGGTATATCTGTGAAGGTTCTCATTCATCCAAGTCATGGTATATCTGTGAAGGTTCTCATTCATCCAGGTCATGGTATATCTGTGAAGGTTTTCATTCATCCAGGTCATGGTATATCTGTGAAGGTTCTCATCCATCCAGGTCATGGTATATCTGTGAAGGTTATTATTCATCCAGGCCATGGTATATCTGTGAAGATTCTCATTCATCCAGGTCATGGTATATCTGTGAAGGTTCTCATTCATCCAGGTCATGGTATATCTGTGAAGGTTCTCATTCATCCAGGTCATGGTATATTTGTGAATCTGTAAAGGTTTTTATTCATCCAGGTCAGCGTATATCTGTGAAGGTTCTTCTTCATCCAGGTCATGGTATATCTGTGAATCTGTAAAGGCTCATATTCATCCCGGTCATGGCATTTCTGTAAAGGTTCATATTCATCCAGGTCATGGTACATCTGTGATGGTTTTTATTAATCCAGGTCATGGTATATCTGTGAAGGTTATTATTCATCCAGGTCATGGTTTATATCTGGTGAAGGTTATTATTCATCCAGGTCATGGTATATCTGTGAAGGTTATTATTCATCCAGGTCATGGTATATCTGTGAAGGTTATTATTCATCCAGGTCATGGTATATCTGTGAAGGTTATTATTCATCCAGGTCATGGTATATCTGTGAAGGTTAATTCAATTTCATCCAGGTCATGGTATATCTGTGAAGGTTATTATTCATCCAGGTCATGTTATATCTGTGAAGGTTATTATTCATCCAGTTCATGGTATATCTGTGAAGGTTCTTATTCATCCAGGTCATGGTATATCTGTGGTATTCTGTTAGATCAACTGGACTTGAAGTTAATTCTTGAAAATGTTTTCGCTACTTATCCAACTGTTTTTCTCAATTCAGAGAAACCTGAGAAAAGCCAGTCGGATGACTAGCGAAACGTCTTCAAGAACTAAACTTCAAGTCCAGTTGATCTATCTGAATTCTAAAGTAATAACTGTTTTGGTCCTTGTAAATTGATGCACCACTTTAATGCAATTATAGTTTTAACATAGCTTCCAACTGTCCAATTTTTTGTAGGACAGTCCTGTTTGTGCATTCTAGGGAAAGGTGTGGTTTGTGGGCGGGGTTAGTTGGCCCATGGGTGGGCTTGATTGGTATCTATTATTTTATTATTATCATTAGTCATTTACATATTTAAATCTAATCTTCATTATTATTACCTTTGCTTTCAGTGTCAGACTCAATGATTCCAGCTGGACTCTGATTCGGAAAGTTTAGACAAGACCTGGCACCTTTACAAATAGAAAATCCAATCGCTGGTGACACAACACTATCTGTACGTCTCATTCGGGTCTTATTAATTTGGAAAGAGAAGAAGTGCAACCATGTTTTTCCTTCAGCCAGTCTCCAACTTTACAAAATCTTTCATTACTAATAGTTAATTTATTAAGTATAGAAAATAGTTCTCTGGATGCCAAATATGTTTGCATATTTTATAGCTTTTTACATGGCCAAATGTTGAGATTATTGCTATGATACATGTTATTATCATTACAACTTCACTTACTCTTTGCAAAAGTATATATTGAGGTGTAGTAATGTTCCCTATCTAATGCCTGTTTCTAACCAATCAAAGACATTTATTTATTATCTGATTAGATCTTGTTCTTAACTATTTCCACCATTGTGTAATACAAGGTCCTACCCAAACAATATTTTTATAAACTTTCAGAAATTTGGGCAAACATTGTTCACAATTGTATGTGAAAATTGTAGGTTCAACCATATTAAGGGAGATTCAATAAATTGCTAAAAATGGTGTTAATTTTGCCATTTTTTACCAATCAGATCTTATTTAACATTTGAAAGCTGATATCTGATTGGTTGGGGCAAAATTAGCACCATTTTTAGCAATTTATTGAATCTCCACCATTTTAAACCATATTTTAACCTTACAGCAGCACAGGTAGGCTCAGAAGGGACCTAGGGGGGAAAAAAAAAGAGGGGGGGGATTTTTTGTTTTTTAAAGTTGCAGCTTACAATTAAACTTAACTTGCGTTTACAGCATACTTATCCTTTAAGTTAGGTACACATACAATCCAACTGACAACCCAGTACAATATTTTTATTGGCCAAGTCAAAATATCGGCAAATATATTTTATCCTTTAAAATGTAATAAAAAATGTATCTGACGTGTCAGTAAAATTCACCCAATTATGTTTCAATAGGCCATGAAGTAGATTCTGCTGAAATATGCTGCTCGGAAAAGGAGAAACGTGTACAAGCAAAATACATGTTTCAACCTGACCGGTCAACTTTCTATCAATAACTAATAATGCAAAAATAAAATTGATGTTAAAGCAATTTGATTCCTTGAGTCTGTATTGCTGTATGTCTACTTTAGGACCCAGCATTTCTATGGCCATTTTGGTCTGCAGGTTATACAATTCTGTGCAATATATATTTACTAGCAGCACGGCATTGCCCGTGTACACATGTGTAGTATTTTTTATGTGCAGGTGTGTGTTTGGCTTAGATGGGAGAGACAGGCAGAAAAAGAAGTGCATAGTTGGTAATGTACGTCATGTATTTAATAGTTATGAGTTGAGGAGGTGACATTGCTTGAGGGACGTATAGTACATATGTTTATAACAAAACTTATGTACAATGTTATCAGTTTTTCCACTTGGAGCGTAAATATATAAATGTTGTGGTGAACCTACTCATTAACATGCTACATGGAATTTGCCGTTGATTGCAACTAAATATCGCAGCACTTGAGTGACTGACAGGTGTCAGTGTCTCTGAAGCATGTGATGTTAAAGTCGGGCTTCTCTTTGTGTTAAAGTCTTTGTGTTAAAGTCAAGTTTCATTCTGCTGCGCTGTCTGAGCTCTGTCTATTTTTATTAAGCGAGCACATTAGTTAGCAGTATGTCACCTTGTTTGCACTTTAACACTTTATCCTTGCTCAAGGACCACTTTATATTGACTATTAGATTCCAATCAATAAAGTTACATTCTGGTCCGAATTGAAAATGCCATGATGTCTTTGTTCTTTTAGTTGTAACTATCTGTGAAGTGTGTGACATGTGGGCAATGTGTGTCTGGTGCTTAAGTCCAGGTAATGCAAGTAATTCCCATGTAGTCCATACCCCCCAACTGTCCCGGTTTGAATAAGTGGATGGGGCATGTCTGCGATGTTGAGTGGGTGGGGGTACGGCATTCTAGGGTGTGGACAGTCTGGGTTGTGTCTGTGATGTTGTGGTATCCAGAAGGCTTGGAAATTTGGTGGTCAAGATATTTGGGGGCATGGCCATGCCATTTAGGGGAATGGGTGTGGTGTTTGGGGGTGTGCCTGTGATGTTTGGGGGCATGGATAGGATGTTTGTGTATGTAGGTGTGATTCGGGAAAAGACCTGGGATAAATGGGGGTGTGGCCATGATGTATGGGGGCATACCATAATATTTTAGGGGGGTTTTGGGGGTGACCACAATATCTGGTAGCGTGGTCAGAACATTTGGGGTCATGGTTGCAATGCATGGCAGTTATCTTTGGGGGCATGGCCTTGATGGTTGGGGTAGGAGCGTGACCGTGATGTTTGTGGGTGTGGCCATGACAGCAATATCTGGGAGCGTGGTCACATTTCAGGAGGATTTGCTTTAAATTTCTTAGCATGACAATAACCGCAAATAACCGCAAATGTGATTCATATCCCCAAGAGCGACAGTCTTTCCAGGGTTTAAATTTGTATATAAATATGAATCATATCACCAATAGTAACATAGTTTTTCCAGGTTTTATATTTGTATATAAATGTGATTCATATCACCAATAGCAACATAGTATTTCCAGGGTTTATATTTGTATATAAATGTCACTCATATCACCAATAGTAACATCGTCTTTCCAGGGTTTATATTTGTATATAAATGTCACTCATATCACCAATAGTAACATAGTCTTTCCAGGGTTTATATTTGTATATAAATGTCATTCATATCACCAATAGTAACATCGTCTTTCCAGGGTTTATATTTGTATATAAATATGATTCATATCACCAATAGTAACATAGTCTTTCCAGGGTTTATATTTGTATATAAATGTCATTTATATCACCAATAGTAACATAGTCTTTCCAGAGTTTATATTTGTATATAAATGTCATTCCTATAAATGTCATTCCTTCCTATTGGCCTCGTCGCGCAAGGACCTACCAGAGCAGCGTTTCAGTAATGCTGTGCTTCAGGTTACGCGAACCCAGGGGTGAGGACCTAGCGGTTCAGGTCCTCATCCTGGGTAAAAGGTACTGACCTAAAAAGAGGAGCGGAGGGAAGGTGAGTATAATTGTCCTTTAAACTCGTCCTGACCAATATTGAATAGGTTATAGCAAGTTTAACTCCATAATTGCACTGGCTGCACCAGTTTCACAAAAGACACTTGTGCAACCGGTGCAATGTATTTAATAAAGGGTTTGCACCACTTTTAACTCCACAATTTAAGACCAGCTAATGGCTGGTCTTAAACTGGCACTGGGGTAAAATCCCTTTTGGGTTTACCACAAGGTGCAAATCCAGTATTAAATACCAGAAGACACATTTGCCCGGAGCAATTTGCACCTCTGGGTAAATGAGGCCCCTATAGGGAGATTCACCCAGAGCCGCAAATGCTCTGGGCAAATCTTACGAGCGGAATTTACCAGTGGCTGCGCAGCTCTGGGTGAATCTCACCTGCACGTAAGTATTTAACGCCAGCTACAGCTTACGTGGTAAGACCCGCGCAGCCTCTGGTAAATAGCTTTGCGCTGGCTGCATGAATGCCTCTTACAGGACTCGCACACCCGCCGCAAAGAGAGACTTAACGTTGCGCTAACCAATCGCAAATCGGTTAGCGCAATGTTAAGGGGAGAAAGGAGAGCTGCGCGGCTGCAGCACTCCTTGGTGAATTGCCCCGCTAATGTGTTATTAGTAATGCAACTTTTCCTCCTGACCGACTGTTCGGCTCTCTGACTGGTCAGCCAGGAGGAAGGACTGTCAGTTGCGGCAATAGTGGCTGCGACCGACAGTTTACCATGACTGAGCATGTGGTCCATAGAGGACTGCACAATTGGACGTGGTTTTCCGCCATGTCCAAACACCCTTTCATCCGATTCAGATAAACGGTCGGTCAGACACAGCTGTAAACACATGCGATTATTTCGGCCCGATTGACCGAACTATCAGTCGATCAGACAGAAATATTGCATGGTGTTTCTTGCTTTTCAACTGTTAAGAAAAGCACAATACAGACTGAAATAGATTATTATATGGATTTACACATTCATTGTAGCTTTTTACTAATGCAAAAAAATTATTTATATATATGTTGTATGGATTGGCTTCAATAATAAACTTCCTTTTGTAAAATACTGTATAGGAAGATTAGAATTGACCATGGAGTTCAGGGACCATATAAATGTTAAATAAGATCTAATTGGTTGGGGCAAAATTAGCGCCATTTTAAACGATAAGAACTTTTATTGAATCAGAGTCTGAATGTTTTTATATGGCCATAGATTTTTTACAATTTTGTAATTAGGGGATAAATTATTTGTTACAATACAGTTCAATGACTTATTAAAATCGAAAATTACATTCAAGGGTTACTGAATTCTAAGGCTACGTTCAAGGGTTACCGAATTTCAAAGGCTGCATTCCAGGGGTTACCGAATTTAGAAGGCTGCATTTAAGGGTTACTGAATTCGAAGCATACATTTGAGGGTTACCGAATTAGAAGGCTACATTTGAGGGTTACCGAATTAGAAGGCTACATTTGAGGATTACCGAATTCGAAGGCTACATTCGATGGTTACCGGATTCGAAGGCTACTTTCAAGGGCTATCGAAAATCAAACATTACATTGGAGGGTTACCGAAATCGGGGGCTACATTTGAGGGTTACCAAAATCGAAAGCTACATTCAAGGGTTACGAAAATCGAAGACTATATTCGAGGGTTATCGAAAATCGAACATTACATTTGAGGGTTACAGACCAGTACATTCGAGGTTTGCTGAAATCGAAGGCTTCATTCAAGGTTCCTGTGGGTTAAGAGGTGCATTAATGCCTAAAATACACATGCTTCAGTGAGTCATGTGACAAACTGAAGCTTGAGTCACATAACGTAGCTCAGCACCATTTATAAGGATATAATTTACAGCATAGTCATGTCTTTTGTGTATTACATTCTTATAAATCACTTTACGTAAAAAGCAATAAAAACATACATTCAAACTCAAAATATTTAGCAACTTTTCAGACCTTATACGGTGATGTTTACTAGACAGATACTATACACACACAGATAATGGATAACGCATTTTATCCCAGAATTCTCAAGCATCTCAGGTATTTTTATTAACCAGCGTAGGTATAAAATGCACCATTACTACTTGTAAAAACAACTATAAGAGACATGGACCTTCCCAGATGGGTTAAGGAGTTGCACTGGTATTGTGTCCATGTGGAAGCCTTATTGTGTTATTCTTTTTCTTCACTGTTTTTCTTGTTTTGTTTTCTTTGGCCATCAAACACAGCTGTGTCCAGTGAGAACATACAATGGTATGAAATGACAGGTCAGAGGAATGTTACAAGCTGTTGTTGGAAGCCAGAAGCTCGGTCCATAGAAGACTTCTCCATCCAAAAACTGTCAGAAGAGTGGGAAAATGTGGCCTCATTTAACGGCTTAACTTTTAGGGTCGATACAAGGCTCAGGCCTTTGAAGTAAATATTAAAGTGTAAATAGGATTTTCTCTTGTATAATAAGCACTTCATTACAGCTGTGCTGAAAATGGCCTTGATTACTTGATAAATACAAATATTTTATCCTTGGGCTGGAAGTATTTACTGACGGATCCTCTTTCAATTTACTTCCCTTGTGTACATTTGCGGATATAAGAATATACATATTACTGCATGCACTGCAAACGCCTGTGCATGCACACCCCCTGTGCACTTATTCCCCCATATACACACCCCTGATCTCCCCCGACATTGCGTGCGTACAGCATCCGTGCATATTTACAGGTGTGCATTAGTATAGAATATGTTTAAAAGTAATGAATTAAGATTACTTAAAGCATAATCTTAGTGCACATCCAATTCAACTCCAATTGCTGTATGTAGGAGGAGCCATAAATGATTGGTCATGATCCCACAGTCTTGGCTGTGACCAAAGGCTGCTACCCTACTCAACAATATATTGTCCTGGAGGTTGGATGTCCCTTTAAATACCCAGAACACCCCATTGCAAGTCACTAAATACTTATAACTAAGAAGACATTTTTACAAGTTGTATTTCGAACCTTACCATAATTTATATGGAATTTAATATCAAATCATGCAGTAGAAGAAGCACATTCAACAACTTTTAGGGCCTCATTTACCCAGGGCAGTAACCGATATTGAATAGGTTAATGTGGGTTTAAACCCTACATGCGTGGGTGTTGCAGAAATCCCAAGTAACTAGGGCAAGGTATTTAATACTGGGGCCAGTGGCGTAACTAGGAATCACTGGACCCCCCAGCAAAACTATGATTAGGGCCCCTATCCGTGCTTCATCCACAGTGGTTTTCTGAGAGGTGGCTATAGCTGTCATAATAAAAATAAGAAGATGGGGCCCCCTTGGCTTCCCCTGCTCCCCTCTAGGTACGCCCCTACCTGGGGCTTGCGCTAGTTTTATGTGCTACTATTTAACAGAAGCTAATAGGGATTTATCTTCAAGCGCAAAACCAGCATTAAATACCAGAAGGCCCATAGAATTTTGCTACTATTATTATATTATGTGAACGCAAGTGGTAAGTTGCTGTCTTTTGCATGATTTTAGTCCCACAAATGAAATGGCTTGAATATTTGTGCAAAAAACTAGTGGTAAAATCATTGCTTAATTTATTGCACCACTTGCACTGTTATTTTACAATGCAAAGATAGTACATCAGGTAACATGGGTCTTGCACTCACTTTTCACCTTTGCATGGGATATTCCATCTCCCTGATTGAATAAAATTAATTAGAATGTCCTCCTCTCAGATATCCAATCTTCTGGCATATCCAGGATATTGCTAAACAATAATGTTCTGTGTAATATCTTGACTATGGAGATGGATATGTGATGATAAACCAGTTCAGCAAAACATTACAGTCTGTACTGTGGTACATAAGAAAATTATCCCAACATTCCATGGAGCTCCCTCGAAGTTATTTTATCTTGGTCTGACATGACTTTCATCCCATTCTTTTTCCCAAGGTTCAGAGCAATGACAGACCATAGTGCCTCTGTTTGTACAGTGCATCATTCTGTAAATTCCACAACCTAATATTAAAATGCAGTGTAGTAATACTACTGGTGGGATCAGTTAGAAGAAATCTAGTTTTTATTGACCTCCCCCTATTCCTGTGCTTGTGAGAAGAGAAGTCTCAGAATTCCATTCTACAGAAAAGCAAAGTGCATACTTGGAATAGTTGATTTATTTATGGTCACTGCAATGTAAGGAGCCTCTCAGCTTGTCATGTCCGTCTTTTAAATAAAAGGCAAGTCTATTAACCAATTAATTTCAATTATTCCCCAAATAAAACTGTATCTTGATTCTAATAGTTTGCTGTTTTAAACTTTTTCATTTCTGCAACATTTATATCCTTATGGAATAAAACTATAGGAACCGATTTCTAGAAATATTCATGTGCATTGTATCTCCTTAAAATGTGTCTAAAAAGCTTGTGCCCTTCATAAACACAATGGCTATTTCCATATTAAAGTCCGGGATCTGCTGTGCGATGCGGTAAAATAACCGATATTGCATAGGTTAGCAGGGGCGTGTTTAGGGAGGGATTGCTGGTGCCTGGAATCCCCCCCCTTTCTGTTTACTCAGTGCAGTCTGCTATTCTACCAATCCTGGTGCCCTTAGACTGTTATATAGATTGTTACATAGACTGCTACATAGACTGGTATATAGATTGTTATATAGACTGGTACATAGATTGTTACATAGACTGGTACATAGATTGTTACATAGATTGTTATATAGTACATAGATTGTTATATAGATTTTTATATAGACTGTTATAGATTGTTAAAGATTGTTATAGATTGTTCCATAGACTGTTACATAGACTGGTATATAGATTGTTATATAGATTGTTACATAGTACATAGATTGTTACATAGAGTGTTATATAGTACATAGATTGTTATATAGACTGTTACATAGATTGTTATATAGATTGTTATATAGATTGTTACATAGACTGGTACATAGATTGTTATATAGTACATATATTGTTATATAGACTGTTACATAGATTGTTATATAGATTGATATTTAGACTGGTACATAGATTGTTATATAGATTGTTATATAGACTGGTACATAGATTGTTATATAGATTGTTATATAGATTGTTATATAGACTGGTACATAGACTGTTATATAGATTGTTACATAAACTGTTATATAGACTGTTATATAGACTGTTACATAGATTGATATATAGACTGGTACATAGATTGTTATATAGATTATTACTATAGATTGTTACATAGATTGTTATATAGATTGTTACATAAATTCTTATATAGATTGAATTATAGATTGCTATATAGATTGTTATATAGATTGTTACATAGATTATTATATAGATTGTTACATAAATTGGTATAGAAATTGTTAATTAGATTGTTACATAGACTGTTACATAGATTGTTACATAGACTGTTACATAGACTGTTATAGAGATTGTTACATAGATTGTTACTATAGATTGTTGCATAGACTGTTACATAAATTGTTATATAGATTGATACATAGATTGTAATAGAGTTTGTTACATAGGTTTTTTTATATAGATTGTTACATAGATTGTTATTGTTACATAGATTGTTACATAGACTGTTACATAGATTGTTACATAGACTGTTACATAGATTGTTACACAGACTGTTTCATAGATTGTTATATACAGGCCTATGTAATAAATGTTCTTATCATTAAAAATGATAATTTTGCTAATTTTGCCCCAACCAAAAGCTAACAACTGATTGGTTGGGGCAAATTTATCACCATTTTTTAAATTGTTACATAGGCCTGATAGATTGTTATATAGATTGAATTATAGATTGAATTATAGATTGTTACATAGATTGTTACATAGATTGTTATTGTTATATAAATTGTTATATAGATTGAATTATAGACTTCAGTAAAGTTCAGGAGCACTCCAGGATTTCTTCAAAAGTGATTTATTAAACATAGCACATAAATGGCCTTTATCAAGCCTTTGAATTATAGATTGAATTATGGGTTGTTACATAGATTGTTATTGTTATATAGATTGAATTATAGATTGTTACATAGATTGAATTATAGATTGTTATATAGATTGTTACATTGATTGAATTATAGATTGTTATAGAGATTGTAACATAGATTGTTATATAGATTGTTACATAGATTGTTACATAGTTTTTTATATAGATTGTTACATAGATTGTTATTGTTATATAGATTGTTACATAGACTGTTACATATATTGTTACATAAATTGTTATATAGATTGTTATATAGATTGAATTATAGATTGTTACATAGATTGTTATAGAGATTATTACATAGATTGTTATATAGAATGTTACATAGCTTGTTACATAGGTTTTTTTATATAGATTGTTATTGTTATATAGATTGTTACATAGACTTATATAGATTGTTACATAGACTGTTACATAGACTGTTTCATAGATTGATATATAGATTGTTACATAGATTGTTACTATATATTGTTACATACAGGCCTATGTAATAAAAGTTCTTATCATTAAAAATTATAATTTTGCCCCAACCAATTAGATGTTCTGTATAGATTGTTACATAAATTGTTATATATATTGAATTATAGATTGTCATATAGATTGTTAAATAGATTGAATTATAGATTGTTATAGAGATTGTTACATAGATTGTTATATAGATTGTTACATAGCTTGTTACATAGTTTTTTTATATAGATTGTTACATAGATTGTTATTGTTATATAGATTGTTACATAGACTATTACATGGAATGTTACATAGACTGCTTCATAGATTGTTACATAGATTGTTACTATAGATTGTTACATAAAGGCCTATGTAATAAAAGTTCTTATCATTAAAAATGATCATTTTGCTAATTTTGCCCCAACCAATCAGATGTTCTGTACCATTTGAAAGATAACAACTGATTGGTTGGGGCAAATTTAGCACCATTTTTTAACTTGTTACATAGTCCTGATAGATTGTTATATAGATTGAATTATAGACTGTTACATAGATTGTTGCATAGATTGTTACATAAATTGTTATATAGATTGAATTATAGATTGTTATATAGATGGTTACATAAATTGTTATATAGATTGAATTATACATTGTTACATAGATGGTTACAGAGATTGTTATATAGATTGTTACATTGATTGAACTATAGATTGTTACATAGACTGTTTGTTATATAGATTGTTACATAGATTGTTACATAGACTGTTACATATACTGTTATATAGATTGTTATATAGACTATTACATAGATTGTTACATAGACTGTTATATAGACTGTTACATAAATTGTTACATTACATAGATTGTTACATAGATTGTTATATAGATTGTTATAGAGGTTGTTACATAGATTGTTACATATTTTTTATATAGATTGTTACATAGATTGTTATTGTTATATAGATTGCTACATAGATTGTTATATAGATTGTTAGATAAATTGTTATATAGATTGAATTATAGATTGTTACATAAATTGTAATATAGATTGTTACATAATTTGTTATATAGATTGAATTATAGATTGTTATATAGATTGTTACATATATTGAATTATAGATTGTTACATAGATTGTTATAGAGATTGTTACATAGCGTGTTACATAGTTTTTTTTATATAGATTGTTACATAGATTGTTATTGTTATATAGATTGTTACATAGACATATAGATTGTTACATAGAATGTTTCATAGATTGTTATATAGATTGTTACATAGATTGTTACTATAGATTGTTACATACAGGCATATGTAATAAATCATTCTTATCGTTAAAAATAATAATTTTGCTAATTTTGCCCCAACCAATTAGATGTTATGTACCATTTGAAAACTAACATCTGATTGGTTGGGGCAAATTTAGCACCATTTTTTAACTTGTTACATAGGCCTGATAGATTGTTATATAGATTGAATTATAGATCATTATATAGATTGTTACATAGATTGTTACATAGATTATTATTGTTATATAGATGGTTAAATAAATTGTTATGTAGATTGTTACATAAATTGTTATATAGATTGTTATATAGATTGTTATATAGATCGTTACATAAATTGTTACTATAGGTTGTTACATAAATTGTTACATAGACTGTTACATAGATTGTCACATAGACTTACATAGATTGTTATATAGATTGTTACATAGACTGTTACATAAATTGTTATATAGATTGTTACATAGTTTGTTATAGAGATTGTTACATAGTTTTTTATATAGAGTGTTACATAGATTGTTATTGTTATATAGATTGTTACATAGACTGTTATATAGATTGTTACATAAATTGTTATAGATATTGTTACATAGATTGTTATATAGATTGCTATTGTAATATAGATTGTTACATAGACTGTTATATAGATTATTACATAGACTGTTACATAAATTATTACATAGACTGTTACATATATTGTTACATAAATTGTTATATAGATTGTTACATAAATTATTATATAGATTGAAATATAGATTTTACATAAATTGTTATATAGATTGAATTATAGATTGTTATATAGATTGTTACATAGATTGTTACATAGCTTGTTACATAGCTTGTTACATAGTTTTTTTATATAGATTGTTACATAGATTGTTATTGTTATATAGATTGTTACATAGACTGTTACATAGATTGTTATATACAGGCCTATGTAATAAAAGTTATTTTCATTAAAAATGATAATTTTGCTAATTTTGCCCCAACCAGTCAGATGTTATATACCATTTAAAAGCTAACATCTGATTGGTTGGGGCAAATTTAGCACCATTTTTTAACTTGTTACATAGGCCTGATAGATTGTTATAAAGATTGAATTATAGATTGTTATATAGATTGTTACATAGATTGTTACATAGATTATTACATAGATTATTATATAATATTCTTATTGTTATATATATTGTTACATAAATTGTTATATAGATTGAATTATAGATTGTTACATAGACTGTTATATAGATTGTTACATAGACTGTTACATAGATTGTTACATAGACTGTTACATAGATTGTTATATACAGGCCTATGTAATAAAAGTTCTTATCATTAAAAATTATAATTTTGCTAATTTTGCCCCAACCAATCAGATGTTATGTACCATTTAAAAGCTAACATCTGATTAGTTGAGGCACATTTAGCACCATTTTTTAACTTGTTACATAGGCCTGATAAATTGTTATATAGATTGAATTATAGATCGTTATATAGATTGTTACATAGATTGTTATATAGATTGGTATATAGATTGTTATATAGATTGAATTATAGATCGTTATATAGATTGTTACATAGATTGTTATATAGATTGTTACATAGATTGTTATATAGATTGTTACATAAATTGAATTATAGCTTGTTACATAGATTGTTACAGAGATTGTTATATAGACTGTTACATAGATTGTTACATAGATTGTTACATAGATTGTTACATAGATTGTTATATAGATTGGTATATAAATTGTTACATAGATTGTTATATAGATTGTTACAGAGATTGTTATATAGACTGTTACATAGATTGTTATATAGATTGTTATAGAGATTGTTACATAGATTGTTACATAGATTGTTTTATAGATTGTTATATAGATTGGTATATAGATTGTTACATAGATTGTTATATAGATTTGATATATAGATTGTTACATAGATTGTTATATAGATTGTTACATAGACTGTTATATAGATTGTTTTATAGACCGTTACATAGACTGGTACATAGATTGTTTATATAGATTGTTACATAGATTGTTATATAGATTGTTACATAGACTGGTACATAGACAGTTAGATAGACTGTTATATAGATTGTTATATAGACCGTTACATAGACTGGTACATAGACAGTTAGATAGACTGTTATATAGATTGTTATATAGACCGTTACATAGACTGGTACATAGAATGTTTATAGATAGGTATATGATTGGTATATAGATTGTTATATAGATTGTTACATAGACTGGTACATAGACAGTTAGATAGACTGTTATATAGATTGTTATATAGACCGTTACATAGACTGGTACATAGAATGTTATATAGATAGGTATATAGATTGTTGCATAGATTGTTTATAGATTGTACTAGACTGGTACATAGATACAGTTACATAGACTGTTTAATAGATTGTTATATAGACCGTTACATAGACTGGTACATAGATTGTTAAATAGATTGTTACATAGTTACATGATGTATATAGTTGTTACATAGACTTGTACATAGACAGTTAGAATTTAGACTGTTATATAGATTGTTATATAGACCGTTACATAGACTGGTACATAGAATGTTATATAGATAGGTATATAGATTGGTATATAGATTGTTACATAGATTGTTATATAGATTGTTACATAGACTGGTACATAGACAGTTACATAGACTGTTATACAGATTGTTATATAGACCGTTTCATAGACTGGTACATAGATTGTTATATAGATTGTTATATAGATTGTTACATAGACTGGTACATAGATTGTTACATAGACTGGTACATATATTGTTATATAGATTGTTATATAGATTGTTACATTGTTAATTGAGCTGTGAGTGAGAAGCAGCATTTGTATGTTTCAAAAATGTATCCAGGCTGCCCTGTGATTGACAGCAGCATAGAGATCTGTATCAACATTAACCCTGCAGCTGCCTGATGTGATTGCTGAGACTGGGTTTATATTCAGTACTTACTGTACCTACTACACTGTGATGGAGCTTAGTGAGCAGGAATAAGGACATTAGGAAATCCTGGAGGTGGTTGTATAGCCGATTGTCAACATACACACACACAGGAATGATTGTTCCATATATTCTTTATAAAAAATGATTGTTCAATGTGCCCATATACAAAAAGAAGAAATGGAAAGAGGAGATATGGTGCAAATATCATATATTTATTGTCAAACAAACAAAAAGAGCCCCTAACTGGGGTGCTACCACACCTGCATCCCCCCTACAGATCTTTCAACCAGAACAACATATGCCCCTCAGAACAATAATACCATATAAATGACTAATGTCAGTGTACTTATCATCATACAGTGAGTTTCCTATACAGTCAAACCATGGGTCCGTGCACGGAATAGTCAGATACTGGTCATCAAGGAGGAGATCCCAAACAAACAGGAACTGGGGTCACAGATGCTAAGGGGGTAGCAAAAAAAGCTCCAAACGTGTTTCGCTCTCCCACTGAGCTTTTTCAATGGCGCTAGTTCCGTTCACTTACCGGAAACAGATAAAGGTAGTGGGACCCAATCAGCGCTAGGTAACGTAATAACGTCACTTAATCAAAACACGTGAGATATGTTCAATGCGCTCATACATGGTCCAATGTTATCAGCTTCTACTGCAAATTCTGTCAGATCCATCGTCAGTGTCACAGCTCTGACTAATGATAATGTAATGTAAATGTGTATTTATCAGTAAAACAGAACGTTAGGCTGGATACACAAGGACAAATTTTCCGTCCTGACCTTTCGCCACTATATAGTGGTCATCCACAGCAAATGTCTCCTATGGACTACAGAGTTCACTGCCACTGCCGAAATCACCTCAGATTTTTTTGGGCCTGAACAATCAATACACGGAAATATGTGTTGGTTTGTGTGTACCCAGCCTTAATAAGTATATACTTTATAACAAAAGAAAAGGGAATATGTGTATTGGCCAACTGTGATGTTAATCATGGTAATTAGAGAATATATATAATATTATTATATGATCCATATATATAATAACACGTGAATGTATTCGGTCGTGAACCTCCCTCTGGGCTTGTTCAGTGGTAACCCATTTAGGATCCCCCTTGAAAATCCTGGGCTTGCCACTGATTAGTGTGAGTTTAATACCTTCATTTCGCCAGCTATTTGCGGTGTTAAAGTGCTGCTGGTGTGAAATCCCTTTTTGGGTTTAACCAAAGGCACAAATGAATTCTGCAGGCATCCTTTTGCATCTCTTGTTGCATCTGGCCCATTGAGCCTTTATAGTGAGAAAAAATATAATCAAGGAGCATTCCAGGATGCCATGCAAATTAAAGATGCTATTGGCAAAGGTTTTTATGTCACACAAATGTACCAGCTTTTAAAAGGAGGGAAATGGCCTCCTCTCTCCTCAAAGGGAATTGTACGCTGAAAAAATTACTTTGCCTCATTTCAATCTATAAATGAATACATGTCAGCAGCACTTGTTTTGCTGAAGCTCACTCCTTCAGTCCTCCAGCCCCTGACAGACTGACTCTCTGTGGGTTAAGCATGCTCAGTAATCAGTGGACATGCCCTTTTAGGCATTTGATTGACAGCTGAACTGTAAGATGTTCCAGACTGGATATGTAAAGAAATATTGGACAGATCAAAAATAATGGTACAGTGATATTAAAAAAACAAAAAGCAAATGTGTACATACCCTTTAAATTAGAATTAAAGTTCCATTAACAAATACAAAATAATAATGGAATGTGCGGTAGCACATGTAAGGTAAAAGTTACACATGATAATCTTTACAAATTAAATTAGCAAATGCATAATAATTTCCTCCTTGGGCCATAATCATTCTTGCTGTGATCCTACCACAGGTTAACATCAAACCATGGTGGATCTGTAGCCAATCATCTAAGACTTTCCCTCCCCGGCTGACTTTTCAAGCACAATACTTTAGCAAAAAGTTCCACAAAAGGAACCAATCTCCATCCCTGTTCATGTGTCCTTTGCCATCCAATTTGCCTCCTCCAATAGTAGTTAAGGCACCATGTCAGGTCTCAGAGCAATTAACATAAGATAATTGTTTGTTCCCAGCACCACCCATGCGGCCATATTCATAAAGGTGCAGTATCACTATTTTTCAAAATAGCTATACCACGCATTTAACGTTCGCTGCCGCAATTGTAAATTTATGATTGTGTCCTTAAATCTATGATAGCGATTATAAATCTACATTAGAGGTTGTAAATTTCATTTGGTTTAATTAATTAAGCTAACAATGATTACTTATTTGGGGTGGACATGACCCTTAATATCAATAAAGCTCCAGGAACTGATAAAATACATTCATGGGTCTTAAGAAAGCTCAGTTAAGTTTTATCCTTTTTTTTCACTTTTGTCTGTTGATGTTCCTCTGAATTGGAAAAAAATCTGATGTAATAACAGTATAAAAAAAAGGTAGTCTTTTACAGCCTGAAACAATAAATAGACCTTCACATCTATCATCAGTGGTGGAGAAGATACTGGAAACTACAGGATCATATTCTGGACTTTGTATCAAAAACTTATAAGTAGTAGTCAGCATGGATTCATGAGAAATAGATCTTGCCAAACTTGGTTATGAACCCGGATCCGACACGGAACCCCTCAGTTCCAAAATCCAAAATTTGTTCCGAAGTCCCAAAATCCAGACGATCCGTCCGGATTTCGGGACTTTGGAACAAATTTTCAAGAAAAGCCTTCCAACCACGTCAAGGTAACCCCAGTCTGGAAGGTCCTAACGTCTAACCTTTTCAATTTCTTTTACTTCAATTACGATTAGCAAACTTTTGCATTTCTCATTCTTACACACTGGATCCATATAACAGGCTCTCTCCCTTCCCCCTCAGCACTTTGGCTTTTTAAAATGAGGGAAGAGGCCATCCAGTGCTTTATATTAAAGGCAGAGGACCTCCCATTAAAGGGGCGTGTTGGGGGTGCTATTACCACATGGAGGCTTGACCAAGCCTCCCAATAAATAGGGTGGACGTGCCCTTTAAAAAACACATTAGTACATGGTTGTTGGAACGTGTTGTCAACAGAGCTTCATCTAAGTGGGCAAAAGTTCTAAGTGGAGTGCCTGTGCCTCGGGGATCTGTACTGAGCAAGGTATCTGTGTTTGCTGATGACATAAATCTATGCAGAGCTTTGGAAACTTCAAATGATGTGCAATTGCTGCTGGGGAATCTAGATAGATTATCAAAATGGGCAGCAGAATGGCAGAGATTCAATGTTGATAAATGTAGGGGGTCTAACAATCCTTGTGCCACCTACACCATAAAGATGGCTGAACTTTCAAAACTTCGGTTCGTTTTCGAACTTTTGAACTATATAGAAAGTTCGAAAACGGACCCATTAAAGTCAATAGGAGTCAAATAGTTCGAAAAGTTCTAATGAAATACAATTAAAATATCAATGGTAACTTAATGTAAATGGCTCTGGGACCTGGGAAATGGTCTGGGGAACATGTTCGAATAGCCAGGACTTTCGAAAACTCGATTTTACTCTCACGCGTGCTACTTTCGAGCTCTCCCGTTCGAACATTCGATGCTCGTGCCTAGGTATCATGTACATTTTACTTGCTGATTCAATGCTCGAGTATAGGTTATAATGGACATTTTACTCGCGGATTCAATGCTCGAGTATAGGTTATAATGGACATTTTACTCGGGGATTCAATGCTCGCGTCTAGGTATCATGGACATTTTACTTGCGGATTCAATGCTCATGTATAGGTTATAATGGACATTTTATTCACGGATTTGATGCTCGCGCCTAGGTATCATGGACATTTTACTTGCTAGAAGAGGGAAGAGCTGTTGCATGGAAGGGGAGTGCAGATTGAATAGAAGAGGGAGAGCTGTTTGAATGAAGGGGGTGCAGATTGAATAGAAGAGGGAGAGCTGTTTGAATGAAGGGGGTTTGAGAGATTGAATAGAACAGGGAGACTGTTGAATGGAAGGGGGTGCAGTTTTGAAGTTAGAACAGGTGAGAGCTGTTGAATGGAAGGGGGTGCAGATTGAATAGAACAGGGAAAGCTGTTTGAATGGAAGGGGGTGCAGATTTGAATAGAACAGGGAGAGCTGTTTGATGGAAGGGGGTTGCAGATTGAATAGAACAGGGAAAGCTGTTGAATGGAAGGGGGTGAGATTGAATAGAACACAGGAAGCTGTTTGAATGGAAGGAAGTGCAGATGAATAGAAGGGAGAGCTGTTTGAATAGGAGGGGTGCAGATTGAAATAGAAGAGGGAGAGCTGTTGAAGGAAGGGGTGAAGATTGAATAGAAGAGGGAGAGCTTTTGAATGGAAGGGTGCAGATTGAATAGAAGAGCGGAGGAGAGCTGTTGAATGGAAGGGGTGAGTGCAGATGATAGAAGAGGGAGAGCTGTTTGAATGGAAGGGAAGTGAGATTGATTGAATAGAGAGTGAGAGCGTTTGAAGTGGAGGGGGTGAAATGAGAATAGAAGAGGGAGAGCTGTTTGGAAGGTGGAAGGTGGGGTGCAGATTGAAGAGAAGAGGGACGAGCTGTTTGAATGGAAGGGGGAGAGTGAAATGATGAATGAGACTAAAGAGAGAGCTGTTTGAATGGAAGGAAGGGGTCGAATATGATAGACATGAAAAATAAAAAGGAAGCAGAATTTAATTTTTGCATGAAGAAAACTGAACTCATTTGGAACTAAACCTCTTGAATGCCAGGAACCGTTCTATATTACGTAAATAGAACATAACAGCTTTACCGAAATATTTCCATGTCTAC
The DNA here is from genome assembly GCA_019447015.1 of Hymenochirus boettgeri. Lineage (NCBI taxonomy): Eukaryota > Metazoa > Chordata > Amphibia > Anura > Pipidae > Hymenochirus > Hymenochirus boettgeri. The sequence continues at coordinate 48,597,210 of CM033470.1, read as the reverse complement.
AGTCCTTTGGACCTAGGAAATAATATTTCCAGAGGAAAAAAGCGTTTTAGTATATATGTATAAATATACATATCTATCCTATTGTCTAAGTTCAGATTTTATAAAAAACTTTTTGTCTAATTGTTATTACATTATTTTTATCTTTTGTGATGCTACAGTTATTCAGATGCAATTCAGCCAAATTAGTGTAAAACATGCTAACCCCATGTATTATCGGATTAACATGGGATTACAATATCTGCAGTGGCGAGCCATTTTCAAATCTATAGTTGGGTGACAATGCAGAAAAGTTTTAAGTTAATTTGTGCTAAAATTTAGTGAGAAGTGTTGTCATGGTCAGGTAAGTTTACAGCGGAAAACATATAACATGCTCTGTATTAAAGTTACCACAAGGGGCTCGCGAGCATATTAATATTGCTTCTAAAGGGACACTAAACGTATCTCGTTAGATTGCATCTTATCTCCATTATTCACAATGGTGAGATTCACTTGATTCCCACCTCGCCTGTGATAATAGAATGCTCAGCGTTACAGAGTTAAACTTAGTTCTTATGAGCTGCGATCAGTGCGGATGTCCGATCAGGTCCTATCTTTATTATAAAAATTGTTGTGCCGTATAGTCCAATGTATGTAGTAAAAATAGTAGAGTACTGCTTGACCTGAGGAGAGGGTAGATCCCTTTTTGCACATACGCAAAAGACAATTACTAGACAATCGGCATAGAGATTGACTCAATTAAGATATTTGGCTGTTCTGTATTTTACGGAATGTTCTGAAAATTCCACCGAACCAAAAATTCTAATTCAAACCAAATTAAATCAACCCATACCAACCGCCAGGTTTAAATTGCATAAAAGGGCAGAGAAACGGTGGTAGATATTTAAATGATAACTCTAGCTGCTGTGAAGGTTCTCATGATCCAGGTCATGTTATCTGTGAAGGTTCTTATTCATGCAGGTCATGGTATATCTGTAAGTGTTATTTTTCATCCAGGTCATGGTACATCTGTTGAAAATTCTCATTCTTGAGTCATGGTATATCTGTTGAAGGTTCTCATTCATCCAAGTCATGGTATATCTGTGAAGGTTCTCATCATCCAGGTATGGTATATCTGTGAAAGGTTTTCATTCATCCAGGTCATGGTATTATCTGTGAAGGTTCTCATCCATCCAGGTCATGGTATATCTGTGAAGTTATTATTCATCCAGGCCATGGTATATCTGTGAAGATTCTCATCATCCAGTCATGGTATATCTGTGAAGGTTCTCATTCATCCAGTCATGGTATATCTGTGAAGGTTCTCATTCATCCAGGTCATGGTTATATTTGTGAATCTGTAAAGGTTTTTATTCATCCAGGTCAGCGTATATCTGTGAAGGTTCTTCTTAATCCAGGTCATGTATATCTGTGAATCTGTAAAGGCTCATTATTCACCGGTCATGGCATTTCTGTAAAGGTTCATATTCATCCAGGTCATGGTACATCTGTGATGGTTTTTATTATCCATCAGGATCATGGTATATCTGTGAAGGTATTATTCATCCAGGTCATGGTATATCTGTGAAGGTTATTATTCATCCAGGTCATGGTATAATCTGTGAAGGTTAATTCATCCAGGTCATGGTATATCTGTGAAGGTTATTATTCATCAGGTCATGGTATATTGTGAAGGTTATTATTACCAGGTCATGTATATCTGTGAAGGTTATTATCATCCAGGTCATGGTATATCTGTGAAGGTTATTATTCATCCAGGTCATGGTATATCTGTGAAAGGTTATTATTCATCCAGGTCATGTTATATCTGTGAAGGTTATTATTATCCAGTTCATGGTATATCTGTGAAGGTCTTATTCATCCAGGTCATGGTATCTGTGGTATTCTGTTAGATCAAATGGACTTGAAGTTAATTCTTGAAATGTTTTCGCTACTTATCCAACTGTTTTTCTCAATTCAGAAACCTGAGAAAAGCCAGTCGGATGACTAGCGAAACGTCTTCAAGAACTAAACTTCAAGTCAGTTGATCTATCTGAATTCTAAAGTAATACTGTTTTGGTCCTTGTAAATTGATGCACCACTTTAATGACATTATAGTTTTAACATAGCTTCAACTGTCCAATTTTTTGTAGGACAGTCTGTTTGTGCATTCTAGGGGGAAGGGTGTGGTTTGTGGGCGGGGTTAGGTTGGCCCATGGGTGGGCTTGATTGGTATCTTATTTTCTTATTATCATTAGTCATTTACATATTTAAATCTAATCTTCATTATTATTTACCTTTGCTTTCAGTGTCAGACTCAATGATTCAGCTGGACTCTGATTCGGAAAGTTTAGACAAGACCTGGCACCTTTACAAATAGAAAATCCAATCGCTGGTGGACACAACACTATCTGTACGTTTTCATTCGGGTCTTATTAATTTGGAAAGAGAAGAAGTGCAACCATGTTTTTCTTCAGCCAGTCTCCAACTTTACAAAATCTTTCATTACTAATAGTAATTTATTAAGTATAGAAAATAGTTTCTCTGGATGCCAAATATGTTGATATTTTATAGCTTTTTACATGGCCAAATGTTGAGATTATTGCTATGATACATGTGATTATCATACAACTTCACTTACTCTTTGCAAAAGTATATATTGAGGTGTAGTAATGTTCCCTATCTAATGCCTGTTTCTAACCAATCAAAGACATTTATTTATTATCTGATTAGATTCGTTGTTAACTATTTCCACCAGTGTGGATACACGGTCTACCCAAACAATATTTATATAAACTTTCAGAAATTTGGGCAACATTGTTCACAATTGTAGTGTGAAAATTGTAGGTTTCAACCATATTAAGGGAGATTCAATAAATTGCTAAAAATGGTTTAATTTGCCATTTTTTACCAACTATCTTATTTAACATTTGAAAGCTGAATCTGATTGGTTGGGGCAAAATTAGCACCATTTTAGCAATTATGAATCTCCACCATTTTAAACCATATTTTAACCTTACAGCAGCACAAGGTAGGCTCAGAAGGGACCTAGGGGGGAAAAAAAAGAGGGGGGGGATTTTTTGTTTTTAAAGTTGCAGCTTACAATTAAACTTAACTGCGTTTACAGCATACTTATCCTTTAAGTTAGGTACACATACAATCCAACTGACAACCCAGTACAATATTTTATTGGCCAAGTCAAATATCGGCAAATATATTTGTTCCTTTAAAATGTAAAAAAAATGTATCTGACGTGTCAGTAAAATTACACCCAATTATGTTTTCAATAGGCCATGAAGTAGATTCTGCTGAAATATGCTGCTCGGAAAAGGAGAAACGTGTACAAGCAAAATACATGTTTCAACCTGACCGGTCAACTTCTATCCATAACTATAATGCAAAATAAAATTGATGTTTAAAGCAATTGATTCTTGAGTCTGTATGCTGTATGTCTCTTTAGGACCCAGCATTTCTATGGCCATTTTGGTCCTGCAGGTTATACAATTCTGTGCAATATATATTACTAGCAGCACGGCATTGCCCGTGTACACATGTGTAGTATTTTTTATGTGCAGGTGGGTGTTTTGGCTTAGATGGGAGAGACAGGCAGAAAAAGAAGTGCAAGTTGGTAATGTACGTCAGTATTTATAGTTATGAGTTGAGGGGGTGACATTGCTTGAGGGACGTATAGTACATATGTTTATAACAAAACTTATGTTACAATGTTATCAGTTTTTCCACTTGGAGCGTCGTAATATATAAATGTTGTGGTGAACCTACTCATAAACATGCTACAGGAATTTGCCGTTGATTGCAAATAAATATCGCAGCACTTGAGTGACTGACAGGTGTCAGTGTCTCTGAAGCATGTGATGTATAAGTCGGGTCTCTTGTGTGTAAAGTCTTTGTGTTAAAGTCAAGTTTCATTCTGCTCGCTGTCTGAGCTCTGTCTATTTTATTAAGCGAGCACATTAGTTAGCAGTATGTCACCTTGTTTGCACTTTAACACTTTATCCTTGCTCAAGGACCACTTTATATTGACTATTAGATTCCAATCAATAAAGTTACATTCTGGTCCGAATTGAAAATGCCATGATGTCTTTGTTCTTTTAGTTGTAACTATCTGTGAAGTGTGTGACATGTGGGCAATGTGTGTTCTGGTGCTTAAGTCCAGGTAATGCAAGTAATTCCCATGGAGTCATACCCCCCAACTGTCCCGGTTTGAATAAGTGGATGGGGCATGTCTGCGATGTGAGTGGGTGGGGGTACGGCATTCTAGGGTGTGGACAGTCTGGGTTGTGTCTGTGATGTTGTGGTATCAGAAGGCTTGGAAATTTGGTGGTCAGATATTTGGGGCATGGCCATGCCATTTAGGGGAAATGGGTGTGGGTGGGGGTGTGCCTGTGATGTTTGGGGGCATATGGATAGGATTGTTGTGTATGTAGGTGTGATTCGGGAAAAGACCTGGGATAAATGGGGGTGTGGCCATGATGTATGGGGGCATACATAATATTTTAGGGGGGGTGTTGGGGGTGACCACAATATCTGGTAGCGTGGTCCAGAAACATTTGGGGTCATGGTTGCAATGCATGGCAGTTATCTTTGGGGGCATGGCCTTGATGGTTGGGGAGGGAGCGTGACCGTGATGTTGTGGGTGTGGCCATGACAGCAATATACTGGGAGCGTGGTCACATTTCAGGAGGATTTGCTTTAAATTTCTTAGCATGAAATAACCGCAATAACCGCAAAATGGATTAATCCCAAGAGCGACAGTCTTTTCCAGGGTTTAAATTTGTAATAAAATGAATCATATCACCAATAGTAACATAGTTTTTCCAGGTTTTATATTTGTATATATAATGTGATCATATCACAATAGCAATAGTATTTCCGGGTTTATATTTGTATATAAATGTCACATATCACCCAATAGTAAACATCGTCTTCCAGGGTTATATTTGTTATATAAATGTCACTCATATCACCAATAGGAACATAGTCTTTCCAGGGTTTATATGTTGTATATAAATGTCATTCATATCACCAATAGTAACATCGTCTTTCCAGGGTTTTATTTGTATAAATATGATTCATATCACCAATAGTAACATAGTCTTTCCAGGGTTATATTGGTATCATTAAATGTATTATATCACAATAGAGAACATAGTCTTCCAGAGTTTAATTTGTATATAAATGTCATTCCTATAAATGTCATTCCTTCATATTGGCTTCGTCGCGAAGGACCTACCAGAGCAGCGTTTCAGTAATGCTGTGCTTCAGGTTACGCGAACCCAGGGGGGGACCTAGCGGTTCAGGTCCTCATCCTGGTAAAAGGTACTGACCTAAAAGAGGAGCGGAGGGAAGGTGAGTATAATTGGTCCTTTAAACTCGTCCTGACCAATATTGAATAGGTTATAGCAAGTTTAACTCCATAATTGCACTGGCTGCACCAGTTTCACAAAGACACTTGTGCAACCGGTTGCAAGTATTTAATAAAGGGTTTGCACCACTTTTAACTCCACAAATTTAAGACCAGTAATGGCTGGTCTTAAACTGGCACTGGGGTAAAATCCCTTTTGGGTTTACCACAAGGTGCAAATCCAGTATTAAATACCAGAAGACACATTTGCCCGGAGCAATTTGCCACTCTGGGTAAATGAGGCCCCTAAAGGGAGATTCACCCAGAGCCGCAAATGCTCTGGGCAAATCTTACGAGCCGGAATTACAGTGGCTGCGCACTCTGGGTGAATCTCACCTGCACGTAAGTATTTAACGCCAGCTACAGCTTATGTGTAAGACCGCGCAGCCTCTGGTAAATAGCTTTGCGCGGCTGACAGAGGCTCCTACAGGACTCGCACACCCGCCGCAAAGAGAGATTAACGTTGCGCTAACCAATCGCAAATCGGTTAGCGCAAGTAAGGGGAAAGAAGGAGAGCTGCGCGGCTGCAGCACTCCTTGGTGAATTGCCCCGCTAATGGGTTATTAGTAATGCAACTTTTCCTCCTGACCGACTGTTCGGCTCTCTGATCTGGTCAGCCAGGAGGAAGGACTGTCAGTTGCGGCAATAGTGGCGTGGACCGACAGTTTACCATGACTGAGCATGTGGGTCCATAGAGGACTGCACAATTGGACGTGGTTTTCCGCCATGTCCAAACACCCTTCATACCGATTCAGATAAACGTCGGTGCAGAACACACAGCTGTAAACACATGGATTATTGGCCGTTGGACGCCATCCGAACTATCAGTCGATCAGACAGAAATTTGCACTGGTTGTTTCTTGCTTTCAACTGTTAAGAAAAGCACAATACAGACTGAAATAGAATTATTATATGGATTTACACATTCATTGTAGCTTTTTACTAATGCAAAAAATTATTTATATATAGTTGTATGGATTGGTTTCAATATAAACTTCCTTTTGTAAAATACTGTATAGGAGATTAGAATTGACCAGGAGTTCAGGGACCATATAAATGTTAAATAAGATCTAATTGGTTGGGGCAAAATTAGCGCCATTTTAAACGATAAGAACTTTTATTGAATCAGAGTCGAATGTTTTTATATGGCCATAGATTTTTTTACAATTTTGAATTAGGGGATAAATTATTTGTTACAATACAGTTCAATGACTTATTAAAATCGAAAATTACATTCAAGGGTTACTGAATTCTAAGGCTACGTTCAAGGGTTACCAATTTCAAAGGCTGCATTCCAGGGGTTACCGAATTAGAAGGCTGCATTTAAGGGTTACTGATTCGAAGCATACATTGAGGGTTACCGATTAGAAGGCACATTTGAGGGTTCCCGAATTAGAAGGCTACATTTGAGGATTACCGAATTCGAAGGCTACATTCGATGGTTACCGGATTCGAAGGCTAACTTTCAAGGGCTATCGAAAATCAAACATTACATTGGAGGGTTACGAAATCGGGGCTACATTTGAGGGTTACCAAAATCGAAAGCTACATTCAGGTTACGAAAATCGAAGACTATATTCGAGGTTATCGAAAATCGAACATTACATTTGAGGGTTACAGACCAGTACATTCGAGGTTCTGATAATCGAAGGCTTCATTCAAGGTTCCTGTGGGTTAAGAGGTGCATAATGCCTAAAATACACATGCTTCAGTGAGTCATGTGACAAACTGAAGCTGAGTCACATAACGTAGCTCAGCACCATTTATAAGGATATAATTTACAGCATAGTCATGTCTTTGTGTATTACCATTCTTATAAATCACTTTACGTAAAAAGCAATAAAAACATACATTCAAACTCAAAATATTTAGCAACTTTTCAGACCTTATACGGTGATGTTTACTAGACAGATACTATACCACCAGATAATGGATAACGCATTTTATCCCAGAATTCTCAGCATCTCAGGTATTTTTATTAACCAGCGTAGGTATAAAATGCACCATTACTACTGTAAAAACACTATAAGAGACATGGACCTTCCCAGATGGGTTAAGGAGTTGCACTGGTATTGTGTCCATGTGGAAGCCTTATTGTGTTATTCTTTTTTTCACTGTTTTTCTTGTTTTTGTTTTTTTGGCCATCAAAACACAGCTGTGTCCAGTGAGAACATACAATGGTATGAAATGACAGTCAGAGGAAATTTACAAGCTGTTGTTGGAAGCCAGAAGCTCGGTCCATAGAAGACTTCTCCATCCAAAAACTGTCAGAAGAGTGGGAAAATGTGGCCTCATTAACGGCTTAACTTTTAGGGTGATACAAGGCTCAGGCCTTTGAAGTAAATATTAAAGTGTAAATAGGATTTTCTTGTATAATAAGCACTTCATTACAGCTGTGCTGAAAATGGCCTTGATTACTTGATAAAACAAATATTTTATCCTTGGGCTGGAAGTATTTACTGACGGATCCTCTTTCAATTACTTCCCTTGTGTACATTTGCGGATATAAGAATATACATATTACTGCATGCACTGCAAACGCCTGTGCATGCACAACCCCTGTGCACTTATTCCCATATCCACACCCCTGATCTCCCCCGACATTGCGTGCGTACAGCATCCGTGCATATTTACAGTGTGCATTAGTATAGAATATGTTTAAAAGTAATGAATTAAGATTACTTAAAGCATAATCTTAGTGCACATCCAATTCAACTCCAATTGCGTATGTAGGAGGAGGCCTAAATGATTGGTCATGATCCCACAGTCTTGGCTGTGACCAAAGGCTGCTACCTACTCAACAATATATTGTCCTGGAGGTTGGATGTCCCTTTAAATACCCGAACACCCCATTGCAAGTCACTAAAACTTTAACTAAGAAGACATTTTTTACAAGTTGTATTTCGAACCTTACCATAATTTATATGGAATTTAATATCAAATCATGCAGTAGAAGAAGCACATTCAACAACTTTTAGGGCCTCATTTACCCAGGGCAGTAACCGATATTGAATAGGTTAATGTGGTTTAAACCCTACATGCGTGGGTGTTGAGAAATCCCAAGTAACTAGGGCAAGGTATTTAATACTGGGGCCAGTGGCGTAACTAGGAATCACTGGACCCCCAGCAAAACTATGATTAGGGCCCCTATCCGTGCTTCATCCACAGTGGTTTTTTGAGAGGTGGCTATAGCTGTCATAATAAAAATAAGAAGATGGGCCCCCTTGGCTTCCCCTGCTCCCTCTAGGTACGCCCCTAACCGGGGGCTTGCGCTAGTTTTATGGCTACTATTTAACAGAAGCTAATAGGGATTTATCTTCAAGCGCAAAACCAGCATTAAATACCAGAAGGCCCATAGAATTGCTACTATATATTATATATGATGAACGCAAGTGGTAAGTTGCTGTCTTTTGCATGATTTTAGTCCACACAAATGAAATGGCTTGAATATTGTGCAAAAAACTAGTGGTAAATCATTGCTTAATTTATTGCACCACTGCACTGTTATTTTACAATGCCAAGATAGTACATCAGGTAACATGGGTCTTGCAACTCATTTCACCTTTGCATGGGATATTCCATCTCCCATGAATAAAATAATTAGAATGTCCCTCCTCTCAGATATCCATCTTCTGCATATCCAGGATATTGCTAAACAATAATGTTCTGTGTAATATCTTGACTATGAGAGGGATATGTGATGATAAACCAGTTCAGCAAAACATTACAGTCTGTACTGTGGTACATAAAGAAATTATCCCAACATTCCATGGAGCTCCCTGAAGTTATTGTTATTGGTCTGACATGACTTTCATCCACATCTTTTCCAAGGTTCAGAGCAATGACAGACAATAGTGCCTCTGTTTGTACAGTGCATCATTCTGTAAATTCCACAACCTAATATTAAAATGCGGTGTAATAATAACTGGTGGGATCAGTTAGAAGAAATCTAGTTTTTATTGACCTCCCCTATTCGCTGTGCTTGTGAGAAGAAGAAGTCTCAGAATTCCATTCTACAAAAAGCAAAGGCATACTTGGAATAGTTGATTTATTTATGGTCACTGCAATGTAAGGAGCCCTCTCAGCTTGTCATGTCCGTCTTTTAAATAAAAGGCAAGTCTATTAACCAATTATTTCAATTATTCCCCAAATAAAACTGTACTTGATTCATAGTTTGCTGTTTTAAACTTTTTCATTTTCTGCAACATTTATATTCCTTATGGAATAAAACTATAGGAACCGATTTCTAGAATATTCATGTGCATGTGTATCTCTTAAAATGTGTCTAAAAGCTGTGCCCTTCATAAACACAATGGCTATTTCCATATTATAAGGGGATCTGCTGTGCGATGCGGTAAAATAACCGATATTGATAGGTTAGCAGGGGCGTGTTTAGGGAGGGATTGCTGGTGCCTGGAATCCCCCCCTTTCTGTTATCATTGCAGTCTGTCTATTCTACCAATCCTGGTGCCCTTAGACTGTTATATAGATTGTTACATAGACTGACTACATAGACTGGTATATAGATTGTATATAGACTGGTACATAGATTGTTACATAGATGGTACATAGATTGTTACAAGATTGTTATATAGTACATAGATTTAAGTTTATATAGACTGTTATGATTGTTAAAGATTGTATAGATTGTTCCATAGACTGTTACATAGCTGGTATATAGATTGTTATATAGATTGTTACATAGTACATAGATTGTTACATAGAGTGTTATATAGTACATAGATGTTGATTAGATGTTACAATAGATTGTTTAATAGATTGTTATATAGATTGTTACATAGACTGGTACAAGATTGTTTATAGTAATATATTGTTATATAGACTGTTAATAGATTGTTATATAGATTGATATTTAGACTGGTACAAGATTGGTATCTAGATTGTTAATAAGACTGGTACAAGTTGTTATATAGATTGTTATATAGATTGTTATATAGACTGGTACATAGACTTTAATAGATTGTTACATAAACTGTTATAAGACTGTTATATAGACTGTTACATAGATTGATATATAGACTGGTACATAGATTGTTATATAGATTATTACTATAGATTGTTACATAGATTGTTATATAGATTGTTACATAAATTCTTATATAGATTGAATATAGATTGCTATATAGATTGTTATATAGATTGTTACATAGATTATATATAGATTGTACATAAATGGTATAGAAATTGTTAATTAGATTGTTACATAGACTGTTACATAGATTGTTACATAGACTGTTACATAGACTGTATAAGATTGTTACATAGATTGTACTATAGATTGTTGCATAGACTGTTACATAAATTGTTATATAGATGATACATAGATTGTAATAGAGTTGTTACATAGGTTTTTTATAGATTGTTACATAGATTGTTTGTTATAGATTGTTACATAGACTGTTACATAGATGTACATAGACTGTTACATAGTTGTTACACAGACTGTTCATAGATTGTTATATACAGGCCTATGTAATAAATGTTCTTATCATTAAAATGATAATTTGCTAATTTTTGCCCCAACCAAAAGCTAACAACTGATTGGTTGGGGCACAATTTATCACCATTTTTTAAATTGTACATAGGCCTGATAGATTGTTATATAGATGAATATAGATTGAATTATAGATTGTTACATAGATTGTTACATAGATTGTTATTGTTTAATAAATTGTTATATAGATTGAATTATAGACTTCAGTAAAGTTCAGGAGCACTCCAGGATTTCTTCAAAAGTGATTTATTAAACATAGCACATAATGGGCCTTTATCAGCCTTTGAATTATAGATTGAATTATGGGTGTACATAGATTGATTGTTATATAGATTGAATTATAGATGTTACATAGATGAATTATAGATTGTATATAGATTGTTACATTGATTGAATTATAGATGTTATAGAATTGTAACATAGATTGTTATATAGATTGTTACATAGATGTTACATAGTTTTTTATATAGATTGTTACATAGATTGTTATTGTTATATAGATGTTACATAGACTGTTACATATATTGTTACATAAATTGTTATATAGATTGTTATTAGATTGAATTATAGATTGTTACATAGATTGTTATAGAGATTATTACATAGATTGTTATATAGAATGTTACATAGCTTGTACATAGGTTTTTTTTATATAGATTGTTATTGTTTATAGATTGTTACATAGACTTATATAGATTGTTACATAGACTGTTACATAGACTGTTTCATAGATTGAATATATAGATTGTTACATAGATTGTTACTATATATTGTTACATACAGGCCTATGTAATAAAAGTTCTTATCATTAAAATATAATTTTGCCCCAACCCAATAGATGTTTCTGTATAGATGTTACATAAATTGTTATATATATTGAATTATAGATTGTCATATTTGTTAAATAGATTGAATTATAGATTTGTATAGAGATTGTTACATAGATTGTTATATAGATTGTTACATAGCTTGTTACATAGTTTTTATATAGATGTGACATAGATGTTATGTTATATAGATTGGTACATAGACTTACATGGAATGTTATATAGACTGCTTCATAGATGTTACATAGATGTTACTATTAGATGTTACATAAAGGCCTATGTAATAAAAGTTCTTATCATTAAAAATGATCATTTTGCTAATTTTGCCCCAACCAATCAGATGTTCTGTACCATTTGAAAGATACAACTGATTGGTTGGGGCAAATTTAGCACCTTTTTTAACTTGTTACATAGTCTGATAGATTGTTATATAGATTGAATTTAGACTGTTACATAGATTGTTGCATAGATTGTTACAAAATTTTATATAGATTGAATTATAGATTGTTATATAGATGGTACATAAATTGTATATAGATTGAATTACATTGTTACATAATGGTTACAGAGATTGTTATATAGATTGTTAATTGATTGAAACTATAGATTGTTACATAGACTGTTTGTTATATAGATTGTTACATAGATTGTTACATAGACTGTTAATATATAACTGTTATATAGATTGTTATATAGACTATTACATAGATTGTTACATAGACGTGTTTATAGATAGACTGTTAATAAATTGTTACATTACATAGATTGATTACATAGATTGTTATATAGATTGTTATAGAGGTTGTTACATAGATTGTTACATATTTTTTATATAGATTGTTACATAGATTGTATTGTTATATAGATGCTACATAGATTGTTATATAGATTGTTAGATAAATTGTTAAAGATTGAATTTAGATTGTTACTAAATTGTAATATAGATTGTTACATAATTTGTTATATAGATTGAATTATAGATGTTATATAGATTGTTACATATTGAATATAGATTGTTACATAGATTGTTATAGAGATTGTTACATAGCGTTACATAGTTTTTTTTATATAGATTGTTACATAGATTGTTATTGTTATATAGATTGTTTACATAGACATATAGATTGTACATAGAATGTTCATAGATTGTTATATAGATTGTTACATAGATTGTTACTATAGATTGTTACATACAGGCATATGTAATAAATCATTCTTATCGTTAAAAATAATAATTTTGCTAATTTTGCCCCAACCAATTAGATGTTATGTACCATTTGAAAACTAACATCTGATTGGTTGGGGCAAATTTAGCACCATTTTTAACTTGTTACATAGGCCTGATAGATTGTTATATAGATTGAATTATAGATCATTATATAGATTGTTACATAGATTGTTACATAGATTATTATTGTTTATAGATGGTTAAATAAAATGGTTATGTAGATTGTACATAAATTGTATATAGATTGTTATATAGATTGTTATATAGATCGTTACATAAATTGTTTACTATAGGTTGTTACATAAATTGTTACATAGACTGTTACATAGATTGTCACATAGACTTACATAGATTGTTATATAGATTGTTACATAGACTGTTAAAAAATTGTTATATAGATTGTTACATAGTTTGTTATAGAGATTGTTACATAGTTTTTTATATAGAGTGTTACATAGATTGTTATTGTATATAGATTGTTACATAGACTGTTATATAGATTGTTACATAAATTGTTATAGATATTGTTACATAGATTGTTATATAGATTGCTATTGTAATATGATTGTTACATAGACTGTTATATAGATTATTACATAGACTGTAAATAAATTATTACATAGACTGTTACATATATTGTTACATAAATTGTTATATAGATTGTTACATAAATTATTATATAGATTGAAATATAGATTTTTACATAAATTGTTATATAGATTGAATTATAGATTGTTATTAGATTTGACATAGATTGTTACATAGCTTGTTACATAGCTTGTACATAGTTTTTTTATATAGATGTTACATAGATTGTTATTGTTATATAGATTGTTACATAGACTGTTTACATAGATGTTGTTATATACAGGCCTATGTAATAAAAGTTATTTTCATTAAAAATGATAATTTTGCTAATTTTGCCCCAACCGTCAGATGTTATATACCATTTAAAAGCTAACATCTGAGGTTGGGGCAAAATTTAGCACCATTTTTTAACTTGTTACATAGGCCTGATAGATTGTTATAAAGATTGAATTATAGATTGTTATATAGATTGTACATAGATTGTTACATAGATTATTACATAGATTATTATATATAAATTCTTATTTTATATATTTGTTACATAAATTGTTATATAGATTGAAATTATAGATTGTTTACATAGACTGTTATAAGATTGTTACATAGACTTGTACATAGATGTTACATAGACTGTACATAGTTGTTATATACAGGCCTATGTAATAAAAGTTCTTCAATTAAAATTATAATTTTGCGAATTTTGCCCCAACCAATCAGATGTTATGTACCTTTTAAAAGCTAACATATGATTAGTTGAGGCACATTTAGACAACCATTTTTTAACTTGTTACCTAGGCCTGATAATTGTTATTAGATTGAATTATAGAACGTTATATAGATTGTTACATAAGATTGTTATATAGATGGTATATGTTGTTATATAGATTGAATTATAGATTTAGATAGATTGGTTACATAGATTGTTATATGATTGTTACAAATTGATATAGATTTAATTGATTATAGCTTGTTAATAGATGTTACAGAATTGTTATATAGACTGTTACATAGATTGTTACATAATTGTTACATAGATTGTTACATAGATTGTTATATAGATTGGTATATAAATTGTTACATAGATTGTTATATAGATTGTTACCGAGATTGTTATATGACTGTTACATAGATTGTTATAAGATTGTTATAGAGATTGTTACATAGATTGTCATAGATTGTTTTATAGATTGTTATAAATTTGGTATATAGATTGTTACATAGATTGTTATATTAGAGTTGATATATAGATTGTTACCTAGATTGTTATTATAGATTGTTACAAGACTGTTATAGATTGTTTATAGACCGTTACATAGACTGGTACATTTGATTGTTATATAGATTGTTACATAGATTGTTATATAGATGTGTTAACATAGACTGGTACATAGAGTTAATAGACTGTTATATAGATGTTATATAGACCGTTACATAGACTGGTACATAGGAAAGTTAGATTAGACTGTATATAGATTGTTATATAGACCGTTACATAGACTGTACATAGAATGTTATAGATAGGTATATAGATTGGTATATAGATTGTTTATAGTTGTTACAAGACTGGTCATAGACAGTTAGATAGAGTTATATAGATTGTTAAAGACGTTACATAGACTGGTACATAGAATGTTATATAGATAGGTATATAGATTGTTGCATAGATTGTTTTTATAGATTGTAACATAGACTGGTACATAGACAGTTACATAGACTGTTTAATAGATTGTTATATAGACCGTTACATAGACTGGTAATAGATTGTTATATAGATTGTTACATAGATTGTTATATAGATTGTTACATAGACTGGTACATAGACAGTTAGATAGACTGTATATAGATTGTTTATAGACCGTTACATAGAGGTACATAGAATGTTATATAGATAGGTATATAGATTGGTATATAGATTGTTACATAGATTGTATAAGATTGTTACATAGACTGGTACATAGACAGTTTACATAGACTGTTATACAGATTGTTATATATACCGTTTCATAGACTGGTACATAGATTGTTATATAGATTGTTATATAGATTGTTACATAGACTGGTACATAGATTGTTACATAGACTGGTACATATATGATGATAGATTGTTATATAGATTGTTACATTGTTAATTGAGCTGTGAGTGAGAAGCAGCATTTGTATGTTTCAAAAAGTTATCCAGGCTGCCCTGTGATTGACAGCAGCATAGAGATCTGTATCACATTAACCCTGCAGCTGCCTGATGTGATTGCTGAGACTGGGTTTATATTCAGTACTTACTGTACTACTACCACTGTGATGGAGTCTAGTGAGCAGGAATAGGACATTAGGAAATCTGGAGGTGGTGTATAGCCGATTGTCAACATACACACACACCAGGAATGATTGTTCCATATATTCTTTATAAAAATGATTGTTCATGTGCCCATATCAAAAAGAAGAAATGGAAGAGGAGATGGAGATATGGTGCAAATATCATATATTTATTGTCAAACAAACAAAAAGAAGCCCTAACTGGGGTGCTACCCACACCTGCATCCCCCCTACAGATCTTTCAACCAGAACAACATATGCCCCTCAGAACATAATACCATATAAATGACTAATGTCAGTGTACTTATCATACAGTGAGTTCCTATACAGTCAACCATGGGCGTGCACGGAATAGTCAGATACTGGTCATCAAGGAGGAGATCCCAAACAAAACAGGAACTGGGGTCACAGATGCTAGGAGGGGTAGCAAAAAAAGCTCCAAACGTGTTTCGCTCTCCCCACTGAGCTTTTCAATGGCGCTAGTTCCGTTCACTTACCGGAAACAGATAAAGGTAGTGGGACCCAATCAGCGCTAGGTAACGTAATAACGTCACTATCAAAAAAAACGTGAGATGATTTCAATGCGCTCATACATGGTCCAATGTTATCAGCTTCTACTGCAAATCTGTCAGATCCATCGTCAGTGTCACAGCTCTGACTAATGATAATGTAATGTAAATGTGTATTTAATCAGTAAAACAGAACGTTAGGCTGGATACAAAGGACAAATTTTCCGTCCTGACCTTTCGCCAATTATGTGGTCATCCACAGCAATGTCTCCTATGGACTACAGAGTTCACTGCCACTGCGAAATCACCTCAGATTTTTTTGGGCCTGAACAATCAATACACGGAAATATGTGTTGGTTTGTGTGTACCCAGCCTTAATAAGTATATACTTTATAACAAAAGAAAAGGGATATGTGTATGGCCAACTGTGATGTTAATCATGGTAATTAGAGAATATATATAATATTATTATATGATACATATATATAAAACACGTGAATGATGTATTGCGGTCGTGAACCTCCCTTGGGCTTGTTCATGGAACCCATTTAGGATCCCCCTTGAAAATCCTGGGCTTGCCACTGATTAGTGTGAGTTTAATACCTTCATTTCGCAGCTATTTGGGGGTGTTAAAGTGCTGCTGGTGTGAAATCCCTTTTTGGGTTTAACAAAGGCACAAATGAATTTCTGCAGGCATCCTTTGCATCTCTTGTTGCATCTGGCCCATTGAGCCTTATAGTGAGAAAAATATAATCAAGGAGCATTCCAGGATGCCATGCAAATTAAAGATGCTATTGGCAAAGGTTTTTATGTCACACAAATGTACCAGCTTTTAAAAGGAGGGAAATGGCCTCCTCTCTCCTCAAAGGGAATTGTACGCTGAAAAAATTACTTTGCCTCATTTCAATCTTAAATGAATACATGTCAGCAGCACTTGTTTGCTGAAGCTCACTCCTTCAGTCCTCCAGCCCCTGACGACTGACTCTCTGTGGGTTAAGCATGCTCCAGTAATCAGTGGACATGCCCTTTTAGGCATTTGATTGACAGCGAACTGTAAGATGTTCCAGACTGGATATGTAAAGAAATATTGGACAGATCAAAAATAATGGTACAGTGATATTAAAAAAACAAAAAGCAAATGTGTACATACCCTTAATTGAATTAAAGTTCCATTAACAAATACAAAATAATAATGGAATGTGCGGTAGCACATGTAGGTAAAAAGTTACACATGATAATCTTTACAAATTAAATTAGCAAATGCATAATAATTTCCTCCTTGGGCCATAATCATTCTTGCTGTGATCCTACCACAGGTTAACATCAAACCATGGTGGATCTGTAGCCAATCATCTAAGACTTTCCCTCCCCGGCTGACTTTTCAAGCACAATACTTTAGCAAAAAGTGTCCACAAAAGGAACCAATCTCATCCCTGTTCATGTGTCCTTTGCCATCCCATTGCCTCCTCCAATAGTAGTTAAGGCACCATGTCAGGTCTCAGAGCAATTAACATAAGATAATTGTTTGTTCCCAGCACCACCATGCGGCCATATTCATAAAGGTGCAGTATCACTATTTTTCAAAATAGCTATACCACGCATTTAACGTTCGCTGCCGCAATTGTAAATTTATGATTGTGTCCTTAAATCTATGATAGCGATTATAAATCTACATTAGAGGTTGTAAATTTCATTTGGTTTAATTAATTAGCTAACAATGATTACTATTTGGGGTGGACATGACCCTTAATATCAATAAAGCTCCAGGAACTGATAAAATACATTCATGGTCTTAAGAAAGCTCAGTTAAGTTTATCCTTTTTTTTTCACTTTGTCTGTTGATGTTCCTCTGAATTGGAAAAAAATCTGATGTAATAACAGTATAAAAAAAAGGTAGTCTTTTACAGCCTGAAACAATAAAATAGACCTTCACATCTATCATCAGTGGTGGAGAAGATACTGGAAACTACAGGATCATATTCTGGACTTTGTATCAAAAACTTATAAGTAGTAGTCAGCAGGATCATGAGAAATAGATCTTGCCAAACTTGGTTATGAACCCGATCCGACACGGAACCCCTCAGTTCAAAATCCAAAATTTGTTCCGAAGTCCCAACATCCAGACGATCGTCCGGATTTCGGGACTTTGGAACAAATTTTCAAAGATTTTCGAATGTAAGGAATATAATAGTTATATATAATAGTTTTTTTATATTTTTTTATATTTGTTATATATATATATATATATATATATATATATATATATATATATAATATTATTTGCATACAATACAAGAATTGTGGAAGCACTCCAATTAGGCCAATTTACAACTACATGTAGCGGAAGTGCTACTGATCTGGTCAAAACATTTATACAAACATAGAAAAGATAATCAATGCACATTCCTAGGCCCATACAATATCATATTATCGCACACTGCATAATTTATAAACAAAGGGGTTTTAGTATACATTACTGTGATCACATGAATGAAAAGCCTTCCAACATCAAGGTAACCCCAGTCTGGAAGGTCCTAACGTCTAAACCTTTTCAATTTCTTTTACTTCAATTACAATTAGCAAACTTTGCATTTCTCCTTCTTACACACGGATCCATATAACAGGCTCTCTCCCTTCCCCCAGCAACTTGGCTTTTAAAATGAGGGAAGAGGCCACCAGTGCTTTATATTAAAGGCAGAGGACCTCCCATTAAAGGGGCATGTGGGGGTGCTATTACCACATGAGGTTGACCAAGCCTCCCAATAAATACATACATACAAGAATTGTGGAAGCACTCCAATTAGGTAATTTACAACTACATTTAGCGGAAGTGCTACTGATCTGGTCAAAACATTCATACAAACATAGAAAAGATAATCAATGCACATATATATTTATTTGTTATATATAAAAAAATAACTATTTTTAATAATATTCTAAAATAACCTTGAACGTTCAAAAATCTTCGAAAATACGATCGGAAACTCAAACGTTGTCCCAGATCGTATTTGAGGATTTTCGAACGTTCGAAGATATTTTCCAAAATGATTGAAAATAGCTCTGTACATTCAAAAATCTTTGAAAATTTGTTCTGTTTTCGGATCTTCTCTAGTTATGATGATGTGAGTAAGAATTAAGATGTGCCACATAGGCAACTTGTATAAACTAAGGACTGTTGGCCTTAAAGGCTATGTCCACCCTGAAAAATTTTTTTTATTATGGTCCCCCCTGGGCTCCCAGCCCCAACCGCTATAATTTTTTTTTAGAAAGCCCCCCAAACTATACTACCTCCCCTCGATCCTCCGCCGCGCTCCCGGCCTCTGCTTGCAAGGAAATGCAAGACAGAGGGCGGGACCGGCAGCGCGTCTGTGATTGGTGAGCGGCAGCCAATCACAGACCGGGTGCCGGCCGTCACTTCGCCGGAGGAAAGAGGAGAGGTAAGTAAGAGTTTGGGGAGCTTTCTAAAAAAAAATATGCGGTTGGGCTGGGAGACATGGGGGAATGATTACTTAAGGGGTTTTGCTAGGGGGGGATAGTAAACGGGAGGGAGAGGGAGGAGAGGGAGGGGGAGGGAGGGGGGAGAAGGGCTGCAGTACGCATGGCAAAAATCTACCTGAGGCCAGCTAGCAGGCAGTGTCTATATGGACTCTGCTGCCTCCTGGTAGTCATTTTTTTGGGACTTTGGGGGGGGACTACAGGAGAACCCTATGGAGCTGGATGAGAGGTAAGGATAAACTACACTACATGGTGGGCCATAGTTGGGGGGATTATAGTTTGGGGGTGGACGTGCCCTTTAAAAACACATTAGTACATGGTTGTTGGAACGTGTTGTCAACAGAGCTTTATCTAAGTGGGCAAAGTTCTAAGTGGAGTGCCTGTGCCTCGGGGATCTGTACTGAGCAAGGTATCTGTGTTTGCTGATGACATAAATCTATGCAGAGCTTTGGAAACTTCAAATGAGTGCAATTGCGCTGGGGAATCTAGATAGATTATCAAAATGGGCAGCAGAATGGCAGAGATTCAATGTGATAAATGTAGGGGGTCAACAATCCTTGTGCACCACACCATAAAGATGGCTGAACTTTCAAACTTCGGTTCGTTTTCGAACTTTTGAACTATAAGAAGTTCGAAAACGGACCCATTAAGTCAATAGAGTACAATAGTTCGAAAGTTCTAATGAAATACAATTAAAATATCAATGGTAACTTAATGTAAATGGCTCTGGGACCTGGGAATGGTCTGGGGAACATGTTCGAATAGCCAGGACTTTCGAAAACTCGATTTTACTCTCACGCGTGCTACTTTCGAGCTCTCCCGTTCGAACATTCGTATGCTCGTGCCTAGGTATCATGTACATTTTACTGCTGTTTCATGCTCGAGTATAGGTTATAATGGACATTTTACTCGGATTCAATGCTCGAGTATAGGTTATAAGGACATTTTACTCGCGGGATTCCAATGCTCGCGTCTAGAGATAACATGGCACTTTTGACTTGCGTGATTCAATGCTCATGTATAGGTATAATGGACATTTTATTCACGGATTTGATGCTCGCGCCTAGGTATCATGGACATTTTACTTGCAGATTTAATGCTCGTGCCTAGGTATCATGGACATTTTACTGCGGATTCGATGCTCGCGTTAGGTTATAATGGACATTTTACTACGCGGATTCGATGCTCGAGTATAGGTTATAATGGACATTTTACTCGCGGATTCAATGTTTCGCGTATAGGTTATAATGGAAATTTTACTCTTGACTTCGATGCTCGGTCTCTAGGTATCATGGACATTTTACTTGTGGATTCGATGCTCGCGTATAGGTTTTAATGGACATTTTACTCTTGTGTCGATGCTCGACCTAGGTACCATGGACATTTTACTAACGGATTCGATGCTCGCACCTAGGTATATGGACATTTTACTCGCGGATTTGTATGCTCGCCCTAGGTATCATGGACATTTTACTTGTGGATTCGATGCTCGGCACCTAGGTATAATGGACATTACTCTTGATTCGATGCTCGCCCTAGGTATAAGGCATTTTACTCGTGGATCGATGCTCGCCGCCTAGGTATCATGGACATTTTACTCACGGATTCGATGCTCGCACCTAGGTATAATGGACATTTTACTCGTGGATTTGATGCTCGCGCTAGGTATCATGGACATTGTACTTGTGGATTCGATGCTCGCGCCTAGGTATAATGGACATTTACTCACGGATTCGATGCTCGCACCTAGGTATCAGACATTTTACTCGCGGATTCGATGCTCGCACCTAGTTATCATGGACATTTTACTCGTGGATTCGATGCTCGCACCTAGGTATCAGACATTGTACTCGCGGATTCGATGCTCGCACCTAGGTAAATGGACATTTTACTGTGGATTCGATGCTCGCGCTAGGTATAATGGACATTTTACTCTTGATTCGATGCTCGCGCCTAGGTATAATGGACATTTTACTCGTGGATTCGATGCTCGCGCCTAGGTATCATGGACATTTTACTTGTGGATTCGATGCTCGCGCCTAGGTATAATGGACATTTTACTCACGGATTCGATGCTCGCACCTAGGTATAATGGACATTTTACTCGCAGATTTGATGCTCGCGCCTAGGTATCATGGACATTTTACTTGTGGATTCGATGCTCCCGCCTAGGTATAATGGACATTTTACTCTTGATTTGATGCTCGCGCCTAGGTATAATGGACATTTTACTCGTGGATTCGATGCTCGCGCCTAGGTATAATGGACATTTTACTCGCGGATTCGATGCTCGCGCCTAGGTATCATGGACATTTTACTTGAGGACCCGACTGGCTTTCTCTAAACAATCCAGAGGTTACCATAGGTAAATACTTCCATCTTTACAGTAATATGTTAACCTCCTTATTAAAGACCCTCAATATTTTCTCAATAAATATTCAACATGAAGCTCAATACAGATAAAAAAATGGCCTTAAACATGTACAGGGAGATACAATAAAAGTTCTTATCATTAAAAATGGTGCTAATTTTGCCCCAACCAATCAGATGTTAGCTTTCAAATGTTAAATAAGATCTGATTGGTTGGGGCAAAATTAGCACCATTTTAAACGATAAGAACTTTTATTGAATCTCCCTGTAAGTTCGATGTACTTGCCCAGCATAGGATTTAAGTTGGTTTGAAACATTTTGCTATAAAAAGTTATTTATGATATACAGCAACATTTCTGTCTGGAGCTATTTCATGTTATCTCTGGGTGCTACTGATGTCTAGGATGCTGAATGTATAGAAGACTCGTAGTCTGATAATTGTAAATTGTGGTTTCCCAAAATGTCTACTGACGAATGGCACAGGATGTGTTATGTAATTCAGACACTAATGTCTCATAGTAACAGACGCAACTTTGTCTAGCCACAGGGTTTAAGATTAGTAGTTCTCAACGGGTCGTCCATTCTAATCTACTCATTGCTTTAAAATAACAAGTTATTGTGTTGGAATTTAACAGTTACAGAAGTAAAATTCAATGAGTGAGCTAATAAGGATCATCTCAGGTACTAAGATTCATATGGAGCCTTATTCTTTACTACCGCACCCCTCAGTAAGGTGAGTAAACGTAATGCCTTTCTTTATATGGTGTAGCCCACCCCCCTTCTGTTTAATTTGGTAAATTCAGTCTCTGTCTTATAAATCTTAAAAGAGAAATTTGCATAATCACATAGAATCCATACATGCTAAATGGAGTTCCACTAAAGTACAAACTAAAAACATCTCGGCAGTGAAATACATTTCTGAACAGCTTAATAACCAGTTGTGAATAATTTTAACTACTTCAAGCAGACAATGGGCCTTTTTTACCCACGCACTCTGCTCAAATATAAGGTGGTAAACGCGTGCTAACGGATATTGAATAGGTTGGCACGAGTTTAACTCATTAATTTGCGCAAAAGACACCTGCGCATCGGCGCAATGTATTTATTAACGGATTTGCTCTACTTTTAGTGCTACTTATTAAGACCAGCTAATAGCTAGCGTTAAAGTGGTGCTGGGGATAATTCTTTTTTGGGATTTACCCCCAGGCAAATCCATCATTAATTACTGGAAGCCACATTTGCCCAGAGCGAATACGACTACGATTACGGCAGTATAAAGGGTGGGTTTTTTCTGTTGCACTGTGACCTCAGCTATGGCATCATCAACACCACTTTTCTGTCCCCCAAGTTGAAGCATATAGTAGGGACTGTAATAATATGAAGGATATAAATGAGGAATATTCACTCTGGCTGACAGGATATTGTAAGGAAATAATTAGACAAAGTTAATATCAATAAAGTTCCAGGACCAGATGGAATACATCCTCTGATCTTAAGAGAGTTTAGTTCAGTTCTATCTAGACCACTGTTTCTTATCTTTTCAGATTCACTTTTGTCTGGTGATGTGCTGCTGGATTGGAAAAAAGCCAATGTAATACTAATATTTACAAAAGGTAGTCATTCCGTACCTGGTAACTATAGACCTGTAAGCCTAACATCAGTGGTAGGGAAGATGCTAGAAATTTTGTCAAGGGATCATATTCTTGACTTTGTCTCCAGAACTAATCTTATTAGTAGTATCCAGCATGGATTATTGAGAAATAGATAGTGCCAGACAAATTTACTTGGT